>SNQJ01S0100706.1:46273-58229 GCA_010110895.2 Picea sitchensis | reverse complement strand
AGGAAGTAAAGCATTTTACTATCATACTTTACACACAATTGAAATGTAGAGGAGCAACCATCCTCCCTCTAGTTGGAGATTATAGCTCTCGATAAATCATCGAAAGGAGCTTGTTCAACCTACCCATGAGCAACCTTGGTTCAAATCTATCTCGAGTATGGCCATTTAGATCTATCTCAGGTACAATCATTAAGCAAAGAAAACATGGGAGAGTGCATGTTTTCATTTGTTTTAGTATAAATTCTTGAAAATCTATAGGACGATTTCTTTTAAAACCTATGTTTATGCATAGAAAACATGAGAAAGTGAGAAGCATAAAAAACATGAGAAAGTGAGAAAAAACATTGCAAGTTTACATTACTCTTACTTTAATTCTTGAAACTTTATTTTCATTTCTTTTAGCTTAACTTCTTGAAAATTTATTTGACATTTATTTTTTAAAGACTACTTTTATGGATAGAAGACATGAGATAATGCACGCTTTGGTTTGTTTTACTTTAAATTCTTGAACATTTACACATTTTTCCTTGGAAAAACCATGTTTAAATAATATGAGAGGTTTTTTTTTTTTTCTATATTTATGCTTACACCAGAGAGAATGACAATTTTGGTCAGGTTTAATCTAATTAAATGATTGAAACTTTATTCTATCTTTATTCTCAGAAAACGTCAAAGTGTGTAGGTATTCCTTCAATTTATTTACATATGCTTTGTAAAGTCTACAGAGGTATACATAGCCTACCCTACCCCCTCTGGATTTGAACTTGTGACCTCTTAAAAGCAAACACATGTTCTTAACCATTAAGCTTACTCATGNNNATATATATATATATATATATATATACAGAGAGAGAGAGAGATTATTTACATTTTTCATTTATGTTGTTGTGGAGATGTTATTTACTATATTTCGTTTATATTTATATTCAGACATTTCATTATATTTTTAAACTGGATTTGCAAACTGAATTATAGTTTTTTTCATTTATTTTGTTATGGAGATGTTATTTACTATATTTCGTCTATATTTATATTCAGACATTTCATTATATTATATTTAATTTTGCAAAACCATATACATAGTTTTTATGTATACATAATTTTTATCTAAAAATATTATCTAACATTATGTTTAATTGTGAAAACTTACATTTTCAGATTAGTAAGACTTGAAATATTTATGTTGATAGGTGCACTCTATTGAAAAGCTATGGAATAATTAATCCATCTTTTGAGTAGAAACTCTAATTTTATGGTCATGATGATGGCATATTCTCGTATCTCCTCTAAATCAATGCATGAGATTTTGAACATTAATTTTCATGCATTTATCATTACTTAATTTGTTTATTATTTTATATTTACCTCCCATGGAGAGGAGTGAAAAAAATAACACTGGCATGGAGAGGAGTGAAAAAAATAACACTGGCATGGAGAGGAGTGAAAAAAAATAGCACTAACTTTTAATATTTATTTATTAACTATTAACTTTTGACATTTAAGATGTATGAAATAACTTTTTGTCATGTGTGGTGATGTTTGAGGACACAGGAGTGGAAAACTAGAGCGCATACGAGAGGTGGGGAGATTTTGAGGACCTGACATGGAGATGAGTGGGAAAAAATAGTGCATTCTAATGGTAAGTATATCTTGAGGACCTAAAACAATAGTGTTAGTAAATGAAATTCAATTGCCTTCAAATGTGCATGTTGTTGCACAACAAAACCAACCCACGGTGACGAGCTTGTTGATCAAGAGAGGAAAGTGTAATGTCCCACCTATTGTTGTTATGAAATTTGGTTTATTGCTGATAAATTTTGTTGGTTTCTTGGTTTATAATTTATGTCAAACACTTTGACTAGATATCCCAAACTCATTGTAGTAACCTCAATTATGTTGTTGATAAGTTTAATAAATGTTTTGGGTCAAGAATTCATTCAAACAATTTGTTGTCATCCCAAGTTTTGTTGTCAAAACACACTTTTGGTTGTTGTAGGTTTACTACAAGTGTAGGACTTTCGTCCAACACTTTATTAGCATACCTCAGCCTTGTTACATCCCTTACTAGTGTTGTTATAAGAATGTGTTTGCTAGTTTATGTTGCAGTGTAATTGCCAATGGATAAATGAAGTGTTGAGGCCAAATAAAACATACAAATCACACACTAATAGAAACAACAATATACTAATTAATTAGTGTTCAAACACATTGTTGCTAGAGCAAGGAAACATAAGCCAAAACTACCCAACGTTGTTATTAAATCAATTTGAACCTTTACAGAGTACAAACTCACAAGTTTGGTCTTTAAATGTGCTTGCAATTGATAATAGTAATGGTTGGGTGAATAAGTAAGAATATGGGTCTAAGATATTAGAAATTCCCCTCCAAACTCTCGATTTGTTTCTCCAAGAGAACCAGCTCCTCTCCACAGTTAGATTTCTTGGATCCCAAAGAAAATGGAAGCCCCTTCACACAGATTCGGCCTACATATGGAAAATAGGCCTCTCCTTAATTGATTTGCCTGCCAAAGGGAATGACGACCCCTCCAAAGATGAATATGGCCCCTTACCACATGCACTCAGCCTCCACAATAGGGAATCGACCCCCTCTGCAAGGAATACAACCCAGCAAATGAATGGAGTTCAGTTCGCAAGGAAATCAACCTCTATTGAAATGGATTTGGTTGTCACAATAAAGGATCTCTGCCTCCAACAGTAAGTACATTGTCAAACAATGTTGATTCGACCTCTATGAAGAGAATTCTCCCCATCAACAATAAAAATCGGGCAGCACAAATGGAACTCAACCCTACCCAAGAAATATGTTGCCCCTGTGAGATATTTGGCCTCCAATCAAAGAATAAATTCCCTTCAAGTAGCAAAATTCCCCTCTAAAAATAAATTGATTTTCCCCAAGGCAACTTGACTCTCTCAATTCAAAATAACTCTTGCAAATAGATGAGATGGTTCCCTTCAGATTCAATCTGCTACAAATAAGCAAAATTGTCTCCTCCAATGAATGCACATGGAAGATCTGAATGATCCTCCTCACTCATGGCTAGGGTGGATTCGTTCACCACCGAAACTAATCCAAACTAAGGTTTCCTCCAAACCCCAAAGGCTCCAAGAGCTCTCCAAGTCAAATAAAAAATAACCATCAACATAATGAGAGAAAATGAGCCCCTATCTCTTCTTTATAACTCTTTCACATTTTTTCCCTTCAAGTGACTTTTTAATTCATCTTTAATATTTTCTCCTCAAATCACTTTATTAATTTAATAAACATTTTTACTCCAAAAAGTGATTTATTTGACTTTAAAGCATTCCCAACCACTAAAAGTCATGTTTTCATCATCTCAACATTTAGAGATTTTTCTTTTGGTTCCAACGAGCTATTACATTAAGGTACCTCTCTTAGATAATTTATTAAAATGACACCTTTAGTGAAATCCATTAATTAATGCTCAATAATACTTCCAAATTACGAGAATGGTCGAAATGCAATGGAATCGAAATTTGATTGCGCAAGAATGATCTCGATGATGAAAAATGATAAGCCACCCTTTGAAAGCATCAAATAGATCCTCTAAACCCCCTGATCTCACTAGTAACATCCAATTACCCCTCTAATCATGCTGACACAAACCCATAAAGTCATCTCCAACTGCAGAGCAAGGGAACCTGAAAATGAGGACATTACAATCCTCCCTTCTGTTACGAGGAAAATCTCTCTATGGCTAGGGGAAAACCACAACAGACGGAACGACACGCATAATTCAACTCTAATCTCAAGTATGTTGTATAAATGAAATGTTAACAAGAGAAGGCTAGAAGCCTACCTTGTTCGGACGTTCGAAGAAGACCATCGTTGAGCACACGACCCAAAGATTTATCCCTGCAACTTGTCTTCAACAACCAATATACGTAAGCATGTGGTAATGATATATAATTTCAGCATATAAATCAACATAATCCATTAACATACATAACAAATACGCCTATGGAAACAAATACAAATATTTGAAAGATATCAATTGGGCGAGAAAAGAGTATTTCTATTAATGTAATTAGCATAAGTACATAGGTGATAAAATTTTGTAATGGCACATATCGGAACCAAGAAACTAAGTCCCTCTAGCTGGGCCTCCACCACTTCAATCCTTGGGCTACTAGGAAGGGCATCCCCCTTCCTTGGCCAACTAGTAGAAACTTCTATTTTAATTTGATCTTGCCAGTTCGAGAAGCAAGGCATTCGAAAAGAATGTACTATATTAATTTTTGGTCTTTGTCAGCGTCAGTCAGTCCCTTATTTGTAATAACTCATTCGCTAGTCTAAGTAAATAATGGTGATGTTTAAAATAGTGAATAGTTAGTGGTGTCAGTAATCGTTGCGGGAAATTTCTCTTGCCGATCTAAAGGCGCAGAGAAATGCAAAATAATAAAGCGGCAACTACCATTGTTGGAGATCACCTTGATTGTTTAAAAATGGACATCGTCCTCTAATAGGATTGATGAAGTTTTGTTGAATCTTGTTTCTTTATCCTTCTTGTGTGTAATTCATTTTTCGATTTCTGAGAATTATTGCGAGGTCATTTTTTCATTTTTTGTTTGTGATTGTTGAGAGAGGGTGTGCACCAAAGGAACCGGTGCATGTCTCTTTTTTGTTGTGTGTACAAGAAATTCGCCCTCCATCACTAATTCTCCCTCCACCACTAATTTGCCCCCTCCATCACTAATTCTCCCTCTCCATCACCAATTTTCCCTTCATCACTAATTCGCCCTCTCCATCACTAATTTGCCCTCCATAAATGCGTCCATCTACCACTATGCTTAATTGTTGAGTGTGTCCCCTCTCTAGCAGGTCCATCGGTTCCCTCCATCAAAAATCATTTCTCCCTTGTTGAAAGCTCCCTCACACTTCTAGATCAATTAGTATCAGAGCAAGTTCTATTCTTAGGACCAAAACTTAATCCACCAAATTCAAAACAAAAAAAATTGGGTCTTCATATTTCTCCTCACGCTTTTTCTCAGAGCGTTACATTCACCCTTCTCAGGGTTACTCTCACACCCTCCTCAAGGTCTATTCAGTGTTGTTGACCATGCCGCCTCGACGATACGCCTCCAGTGAGGAATCCAACATAGGTACATCAATTCCAGTTGAAGACTTGGCGTTGGCTCTCCAAGAACTGATTTGACTCCAACAACGATGACCTCCAACGCCCATGCAGCTAGACATCCACTTTCAGTTACCCAAGTTCATCAGCCAAATGAATGGAGAGATGGTCGATTCTTGGATCCATGGCCTCTCCACTTATTTCAAAAACTTGCCTGAGATGGAAGAGGCCACCAAATTGCAAATAGACAGCCTTCAACTAGACGAAATCGCACAAACTTGGTGGTACACACACTTGGACAACTCAGAATTGATCGTAGATATTGGTACACCATATTCCCCGACAAATGGCCACATTGCGTCGTGGGATACGTTATGTCAGGAATTGAGGGAATGCTTCTACCCTCCATGCTATCTTCAGAATTTTCTCTACAAGTGGTTACAACTCTGTCAATTTTCCAATCAATCAGTTCAAGGATACATCGATTTCTTCTACAAGTTGCGCATCCAGCTACATGTCAGCAAACCAGACGAGGTATAAATAATTAATTTTAATTCTAGTTTATAGTTACCTCTCCGGTGGGAGGTAGATATTTTTTACAACGCTTCTCTGGACAAGGCTTTCTTACGGGCCTTGGTCATAGAAAGAAAGGTGTCTCCTCACATTCGATATCTTCCAAATCTAACCCAGGATGATAACCCACCTCCTTCTCAATATCAACCTTATCCTTCTTCCTTGTCGACAACCAACAATGCAGTTTGGTGTAATTTTCACAAGACTAACTCCCATAACTTTGTCGACTATAGAGTCATTAAAAATAGCCAACCCCATCAGACCTTGCTTGCAGAGGCCACACCCACTAAGTTTCCAGAGCAACCAGAAGTCATCTCTGTCACCAACCCCACCATAGCTGACCCATCCCTCATTCTCATGACTACGCCAGAACCAGGTCGCCCTAACGTTCCACTATTCACTCAGAACTGCCAAATTAAAAATGAACTCGCCGCACTCATTCTGGAAAATGGCAGTTAAAAGAATATGATATCGCAAGACTTAGTCCAACATCTACAACTCCCCACCACCCCACACCTTGTTCCATATCAACTTGGCTGGGTACAAAAGGACATTCCTCGCATTACTATTTCTCGATGTTGCGTCGTCACTTCTGCCATTGGTCCTTTTCGTGACATTGTGATCTGGGACGTGTCAGCATTAGATTGTATTGATCTCCTTCTTGGTTTTCCTTACCAACAAGACCGACAAGCGGTGCATCACGCCAAGACTCATTAGTACCACATTAAACAGGCTAGGTGCACCTATGTACTTACTTCATTGTCTATCACGTCACCGTTGTCGTGAACCGATACCACATCCACTCACCATGTTACCAATACCAACAATATCTCTCTGTGTTTGACACGCCATTTTCAGCCCGAGAACCTCACTAATCAGACACCTCCCACAGTACTCCATCTCCGCCCGAAATTTACCAATGTCTCTCAATCTTCCTCAAGGCGCCCACCCCCTCGAGCCCTTACTCCATACATCGATCTCATTCATGATGCATCATTACCCAAGGCTCCATCATCTCAACTAGTTGCCCAAGACACTATCAAATGTCCTCTAGTTATGGCTTACCATTCCCTCACACAAGCCACAATTAAATATCATTATCCCTTATCCTGGATTGCCTCTCAGTTTTCTCTTGGAGCGATGCATAAACAGGGAGGTCACTCAGTGACTTACCACTCCAAGACCCTTTCCACAGCAAAATTTAATTACCGCCACTACGCCAAATAATTCCACCTCTTTATGTCAGATTTGCAGAAGTGGTACCCTTACAACAGGGCCATGCACTCTTCCACGGACTTCTTACCTTTCGAGGTCTGTCTTTGATTTCAGTCTCTGGCACCCACAGAGATGCCTCTCATTTTGACTACGTAGATATCATCACATCAACCCCGAGAACAATAGGTTGACCATAGTGGCGTTCATAATTTATCATAGGAACACATTCCAGTCGCAGTGTCCTTGCAAGTAACACCGGATCGCACCAAGCAACATCATGTTGCATACCTGGTCGGTAAACAATGCCAAACTCCAAAGATAGGGCAAGTGCATGACAGTTGAGATAGTGCAGCGAAAGTTCCCTCAGTCGATGGAAGAAGCATGGATGCTTCCGGATCTAAACAAGGANAATTTATGATATTTGTCAGCGTCAGTCAGTCCCTTATTTGTAATAAATCATTCGCATGTCTAAGTAAATAATGGCGATGTCTAAAATAGTGAATAGTAAGTGGTGTCAGTAATCGCTGCCAAAAATTTATCTTGCCAGTCTGAAGGCGCAGAGAAATGCAGAAGAATAAAGTGACAATTATCATTGTTGGATATCGCCTTGATTGTTTAAAAAGGAGCATCGTCCTCTAATAGGATTGATGAAGTTTTGTTGAATCTTGTTTCTTTATCCTTCTTGTGTGTAATTTGTTTTTCGGTTTCTGAGAGTTATTGCGAGGTCATTTTTTTAATTTTTTGGTTTGTGATTGTTGAGAGAGAGTGTGCACCAAAGGAACCAGTGCACATCTATTTTTTGTTGTAAGTACCAGTAATTTTCCCTCCATCATTACTTCTCCCTCCACCACTAATTCACCCCCTCCATCACCAATCTATTGTGCATACAAGCAATTCTCCCTCCATCACTAATTCACCCTCTCCATCACCAATTTTCCCTCCATCACTAAGTCGCCCTCCAGAAATGTGCCATCCATCTAACACTATGCTTAATTGTTGAGTGTGTCCCCTCTCTAGCAAATCCATTAGTGTGCTCCATCAAAAATCATTTATCCCTTGTTGAAAGTGCCCTCACACTTCCAGATCAATCCTCCACAAAGGCAAGCTCACATGTAGGAGTCAATGAAGTTCTCCTTCACAAGATAGGAAGAGCTTGGGGGTTGAACACAAAAAGTTCAAACATTCAAGGACAAAGGGATGCAGACTCTATTGAGGTGAAATTTCTCCAGAGTGTCTTTTCTCTCAATGATGAATTCTATGTCTTCAAGGCTTAGATATGGCTCAATTTATAGCCTCCAAATGGAATTGAAGGGTTGATTCGGAGTGTTTCCAGTATATGGAAGGTCAAGGATCAAAGATCTCGTGGCATGGCACGGAAACCCGATGCAATTTTAATTTTTTTTGCACCAAAACTGATGTACACGGGCTATAATGGAGCATCATGTGTACATACGCAAGCTATATAACTAGAAGGTTGCATACATGTACAAAAATGAGTATTTTAAGCTCTTGAGTGATAGAAAAAAGGGGAAATGAGGTCTGTAGAGGGAAATGGAAGGTCATCAGAGCAAGAAGCATGGAGTGTGGATATTTTTTCTATAACACCTTCCTAAAGATTGTTTGTCCTCAAGCAATGCCATCAAAACCATACGATCAATAGGCTGAACCAAATTGAAACTGAGAATGATTCCAGGGTCCCAAACCATCCTGGAAGATATGAAGCACCCTTTTCTCAAAGCATTGTCTTGTCGGGTACTAACACAAGAAACCACCCGAATACTATTGATAAGTAGAGAAATCATATACTGCAAAGACTCGGTCAACCCCTCAGAGAATTTCTCTTCCAAAGAACCACTCCAATGTACCATATGAGTAAATGCCTGAAAGTAAAAACTAGCTCTCTCATCTATATTAGTTGATGAATTGTCAAACCATGTAATCTAAGGGTTCCAAACTAACCTCGGAAAGGAAACACCATGTTGACACTACGCCACTCTGATAGACGGTCTGACCATCGTACCTAGACTACATCCTCCTCTCCCAGAAACCCAAGCTGAAATACTTGTAAGGGTTGAAACCACTAACACAAGTCATATCCTACCATGGCATCTCAGTGAAGTCAAAGTCTACAAATCCACTATCGGACTCGATCCTGGGTATCGGAAAAGAAAATATATCATGTTATATAGCATGCACCCCATCATCTCCGCTCAAAGCATCCAAATATGAAACAAACCAATCATATGAGTTTCTGGAACCCATATCCAAACTAGAAGTCCACTATGTCTCATACCAACTGACTCCAATTATGCAACATTGATCAACTATGTGCCTACTAATATGTACAACTCTTGTCAAAATGTCCTGAGAGTTGTGTTGTCTTGATCATGGTCAATGTACTCAACCAACCTATGGAGCACCTCCCTAAACAAACACTCTTCTATCTGTGGCGCCTCTTACTCTGATGAAGTCGCTGAAATGTAGTATGTTCCACACACCTCCGATAGACCTGTGTTGAAATCTGTCGACACTCTTTCCCACCTCTCTCCTAAAATGAGTGTAGACTTCCATAATCACGTTGAATAGGTATGTTTTGACTCATTCTTCTATCAATTCATGCACTCCCTCACATGTCTCCACACATCATCCTCGAGGCCCTTCCATGAGAACCTCTCTTTGATTTGCTCGTAAGTCTAGAAGTACCCAGGATGCCCTGCCAAGGGCGTATCATGCATAGTCCTCATGATCTCTTCCCCGAGTGTGGACTCGGGGACTAAGTATATGATATCTCTATAGTAGATGATATCGTCCACCACTTTGTACCTGTCATCTTAAATATGACCATCCATCAACTCGCATGCAAACCAATCCTTGGAATATTCCACCAGAAGGTGGGACTTCCAATCAACTGAAATCCCCATGAGCCAATCCAATATGTCATGGATCTCCTCCTGATGTGTTTGTACATCCTTCCCATTTCTCACATGGCTACAATATAAGACATATGTCATGTCAAACTCCATGTCACTGTCTTGATGATACCCTAATCGAAAATCAATCTCTCGAGAGTACTTTGTCCCATGCTTGAATATTCTCTCCATCATGCATCGTGTCTCGCCTAACTGTCTCAAATTATCCTCCCATGTCTTGTTGTGTATGAGGATATCATCAAAGAAAATCAACATAAACCCTTGTAGCTATGGTGTGAAGATGGAGTTTATGAAAGACTAAAAGGTGGCAAGTATGTTGGTTAACCCCAATGGCATGACCAAGAACTCATAGTGCCCATAATTCCACCAGGAAGTAGTTTGGTAATATCTCAATCAAAGATAAATCTTCAAGGGATATGTTTCTTTATGAAGATCATCTATCAACTTCTTTCCCCTAGACAACCCAAAATCAATGATATGCTCAAAGTCCCTGTCAAAAGTCTCTCTGAAGGAATCATCCCACAATCCCATATTGATGTGTCCACGTCCTCAATATATCCATTTCCACAATAAGTGGGTCCACATACCTCCATGATGTATGGTCTGAAAGGTATATGCTCAACTCCCCCATACAAATTTGAATGTTCCTCATCCTCGACCCTCACAAGAAGCTCCTCTGTCAAACCATACGTACCACTAACATCCTCAGGTGTCCCGACTACCATAGATGACCGAAATGATGAAGAATGTGCCAAACTCAACTCCATATGAAGCTCATGTGTAAGCTTCTCAACTTTCTCTTCACCATCCCTCATGCATAACTTCCTAGAAGTTAGATCAACATCCAAAGGCAAATCATCCACCACCAAATCTTGATTGTGTTTAAGTGCTAACACACCCTCATCATGCACATCCAAAAATTGAACCTGTGATTTTGTCAAACTTCCATCCTGAAGTGAGGTCTTCGCTTCACCAACTGATAAGTATGGCTTCAACCACTCTTGAGGCTCTGTTGTTAGATTCTTTTGATATTCCTAAAAGGCTTGTAAAAAATTTGTCATGAATTCCTGATATATTCCCATATTTCTAAGTCACCAAATGTACCAAAACAATCTGAAAATGTTCTTTGCGGTTTACCCCTCAGGCTAGGAGGAAAACACGCTCGGATACGATTGTAATGTCCCACCTATTGTTGTTATGAGATTTGGTTTACCATTGATAAATTTTGGTGGTTTATTGGTTTATATATTTTTTCAAACACTTTGACTAGATATCCCAAACTCACTTTAGTAACCTCAATTATGTTGCAAATAAGTTTAATAAATGTTTTGGGTGAGGAATTTATTCAAACAGATTGTTGTCACCCCAAGTTTTGTTGTCAAAACCCTCTTTTGGTTGTTGTAGGTTTACTGCCAGTGTAGGACTCTCATCAAACACTTTATAAGCATACCCAATCCCCCTGTTACATCCCTTACTATTGTTGTTATAAGAATGTGTTTGTTGGTTTATGTTGCAGTGTAATTTCCAATGGATAAATGAAGTGTTGAGGCCAAATAAAACATACAAATCACATACTAATAGAAACAACAATGTGGTAATTGATTAGTGTTTAAACACATTTTTGCTACAACAAGAAAACACAAGCCAAAACTACTCAGCTTTGTTATTATATCAATCTGAACCTTTATAAAGTAAAAACTCACAAGTTTGGTCTTTGAACGTGCTTGCAACTGATAATTGTATTGGTTGGGTGAATAAGTAAGAATCTAGGTCTTAGATATTTGTAGAAATGCCCCTCCAAACCCTCAATTTGCTACTCCAAGAGAATCAGATCCTCTCCACAGTTAGATTTCTTGGATCCTAAAGAAAATGGTGAAACCTTCACACATAGTTGGTCTGCATATCGAAAATCGACCTCTCCTTAACTAATTTGGATGCCAAAGGGAATGGCAACCCCTCCAAAGATGAATACGGCCCCCTTCCACATGCACTCAGCCTCCACAACAGGGAATCGACCCCCTCTGTAAGGAATATGGCCCAACAAGTGACAGAGTTCATCCACAAGGAAATCGACCTCCAATGAAATGGATTCGATTGTCATAATAAAGGATCTTTCCCTCCAACA
>SNQJ01S0100706.1:30836-42043 GCA_010110895.2 Picea sitchensis | reverse complement strand
TGTTGTTGTGGAGATGTTATTTACTATATTTCGTTTATATTTATATTCAGACATTTCATTATATTTTTAAACTGGATTTGCAAACTGAATTATAGGTTTTTCATTTATTTTGTTATGGAGATGTTATTTACTATATTTCGTCTATATTTATATTCAGACATTTCATTATATTTTTAAACTAGATTTGCAAATTGAATTATACAGTACATAAAAAAAAAATCAATGTGCATTACTATAATACACTATATATTTACTCACTGCATTTAATTACTTACATACCAAGTTTATTATTCGTTGTTTTGAAAGCTTACCAAAAATAGGAACTCATAAGCTAGAGATGCATGGATTAAAATATAGAGTACATTAAAAAAAATAGTGTTCTTTAGTGTAATTCATTTTATATTTAGTTATTGCATTTTTTTAAGGAAAAAAAAACCATTTTTTCAAAGAAAAAAATCTTTATATTCCAAAATATATATACATGTTATTGTCTAGAGAACTGGTCATTAACTCTCAAACGATAAGAGACTTAGACTATTCATACTAACTTGACATTACCACTTTTTGCTGACTATACAAGAGTTATACCTTAAACTAGGTATCTAAAGTAAACTCACTGCATATACTTACTTACATACACAATTTAATATAGAAATCGACTTTTATCAATTCTTTCAAAACATATCATAAGCATATCGAGAATACTTACTTTCAAAACTTATCAATGTATATTAATTCATACTCTCTCTTTTTTAATTCACATGCTAGATTCTATTAATTTTTCAAAATAGCATACATGCAAAAATTTCTTCTTGTTGGCCTACCACTTGGGAAACTAGACTAGCAACAAAGGAGCAGGTCATTGTTCCATAGATAATGTTTGAAGATTGTCCAAAAATCTTTAAAATCTAGAGACTTCATATAAGCACTTAGATAAAAGTTGAAAGGATCAACATGCCTATTTTTTCTACTGGTAAACATTCAACAACAAAAAAAACTTAAGAGGTACCCATCATTAGAGAGCAGGAGGCTCTGTTGCAGCGCCCTAGATATTATCTTCCTGGACGTTTCCTTGACCGAATTGCATATTACAAGCAAAGAATGGTGTTGTCAGATTGTTGGAGGAGGGGGGAAGATGGGAGAGAATTTATTGGATCATCACATGGAGGTCGTCGAGCTGCAGTTGAATGGTGTTATAGGAATCCTCTCTTGTTTAGAGCATATGTCTCGTGAAGGTTTTAATGTTCTAGTAAAGCTCTATTGTCTTCCAGTACCGGGTCTCCCTCACTCTAGTAGTTCCCACATCTGGAACCCAATGAATCGTGGTCTCTGCAACCTCTGAATACGTCATCATATCCCTCTCCAAGATTACCTTGGCTTCAACTTTGTCTAGATTTCGTTGGAAACATTGAGGAGTGTTGCTATGGTAGTTGATTGTTGCATTATATGCCTCTTGCTGCACCCAAGAGACTAGGTGATCTTTGTCACCTTGACATGAGTATGAAGTAGTTGGGACGCCAGAGCCTTGACGGTATCCTCTAGGATAGCCCTGATGAGGAGCCATAATGGCTAGAACGATAGCACGAAGAGTAGGATGATATAATAGTGAGAGAAGAGGATTTGGGTTCCAATCACCGGCTACATACCTTTGATTTCTAAATAGGTTTAGATTCTCAATTGTTGGAGGATCCTGAGATTGTTGTGTTGTTATTGAACCTCTGCTTTGCCTAGATTCCATCGTTTGCAATGCAAGGTTCTTCATGAATAAGTTTGAGCGTGGATAGAGAATGTTGAGACTCGGCTGAAGGACATTAAGTTATGAGCAGTTAATTCCTCCTCTAGGTGGCTAGGCTGACTATACGTGAGCTAGTGCATGTTGTTAGTTTACATGTGGGAGCCCACCTAGCTTGTCGTCCTGGATGTCTCGAAAGCGTTATTGAGCATTGAAAGAGGATGAAGAATGTCGACAGGAGGTTCCTCGAAAGTCCCAAGATCTTGTTTGGGAGGTGGAGCTAATTGAATGGCATTAAACCCATCCTCGGAAATGGGGCTCCCTAGGGTTTGCATCCCCAACACCCCATACAAGGATTGGCGGTACAACAAGGCAATGGTTGCATCGTTGGTGTGAAAACGATCCTTCATGTGGGGAATCCAAGGTCCATCCCAATAGTCTTTCATTTATTGGATGCTCTCATTTTCCAACCAATCTACTAGCTTGTTGGATGACAGACGAACGTGACCGGGAATGAGCATAGGGATGGAGTGAATGATGTGGTGGATTTTCTCTAAGCTGGATTCCAAGCATCGATTGTTGGATATTTTTTAGATTGGAGAGCCTTGTTGTGTATTATTTGGGAATCGTCCTCATCTGTGAGCTTGGAGAAGCTGTGTTCTTTGGATATTCTTAACCCTTCTTCCAGGGCGTGGAGCTCTGCAATATTGTTGTTGTTGACGCTTAGCTTTCCTGCATAACTTCATATAATGAGACCTTGCTCATCTTTGAAAGAACTGTTGAATCCTTCTTTTCTTGGGTTTCCTTTGGAGGCCCCATTGAAATTGATTTTTGTGAAACCCGAAGGAGGACGGGACCAACTGGAAGGGGGGGTAGACCTGAAATGAGAGTGAGAGTGGAAGAGAGTGGTTAGGTTGTTGTTGATATTGAGGGATTTTAGAATATTTTTTTCATGAGATTTTAATTTCCCGTCCTCCTCCTGCCAAGGCCGAGAAAGGATGGTTTCCTGGATAGATTTGACAATTTTTCTCCATACCTCAGAGGGGGAGATAAATTCCAGCTTAAAAATCCTTCTATTATTCTCTTTCCAGGCTTCCCAAGTCAAGAATTCGGGGAGGATTGTCCAGGATTTGTTCGCAATAGGGTTTTGTGTGACGGAGAGAGGCCAAATTTCAATGGTGGCTTGAATGGACTGTCTGTTGCAGCCAGATCTACATAAGAGAAGATCCAAGTGAGCCTAAAGTGCCTCTGTGAAGGGGCAAGCGTTGAATAAGTGCTCGACAACTTCTTCTTGAGAAAGGAAAAGGGGTAATGAGAAGTCCCTGAAAAGCCTCTTTTGCATAGATTGTCCTAGGTGAGAGATTTGTTAAGGATTAGCATCCATAGGAAGGTGAAGACTTTCGGCCAAATATTTTTCTTCCATAAGCATTCTGAGATGACAGTCTTCGGTAATGCTTGGTTGTGATGGAATAATCTTATTTTATGGAAAATGAACCTATAGTAGAGTTACACCAACGAAGACAGTTTGTGTGGTGTGAGGTTCTGATCTTTCAGTTGTTGAGGTCCTCCAAGAATATGTCGAGGGTGGTTTGATATAGCACCCCAGACCACCGATATTTGGGAAGTCATCTGCACCATTGAAGTTAGTTTTCCTCATTAGTCCAATATTGGGCAACCGGAGTTTTGTTTTGTCGAATCATCATTGCTTTGATGCTTTGTAGAGATTCTTGATCTATCCATCGGGGTTGTTGTTTCCATGCATCCTCCCAAAATAGGGCTTCTTATCCATTTTTTATTTCCCAAAAGCTATTTTCTTGAATCAAATGACAGTTTTTCCATGTTATGTTCCAAATGTTGGAGCTTATTGAAGCAATTCTCATTCAAATGATCTGGCTCACTTGCAGGTTCTTTGCATACTTATTTCTCCAGAGGCTAACCCATTGAGTTTGTGGGTTGGTTAGCCAATGCCACCAAATTTTCGCTCCAAGGGTTTGGATCAAAGTCTCTAGATCGCGAATACCGAGCTCTCTTTTAGATTTTGGAAGGAAGACTATTTCCAAAGAAACCAAGGTCCATTTATTTTTATTCTTTGAGCTTCCCTAAAGGAATGAGCGGTGAATATTTCTGATGGCTTTGAGAATAAATTTAGGGCAGATAGAATTGAGAAGCAACAGTCTGGCATTGCTTGGAGGACCAACTTGATGAGAAAGAGGCAATTGGATATGTTGAGGGAGAGAAGGGACCAATTATCGAGTTTGCTAGCCATTCCAGAAAAGAGATCTTCCCAAGCAATTTTCTTTAAGGATTTTTTGACCAGAGGAATGCCAAGGTATTTAGAGGGGAGCTTACTTTGTTGATAGCATATGATACCAGTCAAATGATGTTGGATTGGTTGTGGGGTATTAAAGAAAAAGAGCTGATATTTTTCTTGATTGATTGTCATTCCAGAGGCTTTTGAAAAGTCTTGGAGAACTTGTTTGATGTGGAGAGCTTCTTTCACCATTTGTATGGCCATTAGCATTGTTTCATCCATGAATTGTTGATGAGTAGTAGATTTTTCTTCACCATGGAGGGAGAGAGGCATTTCCAGTCCCCTTACTGTATTGTTTCTCTAATATCCTTACCCATTCCTTCCGACATGAGGATGAAGAGAAAAGGCAAGAGAGGATCTCCTTGGCGAATGTCACAGGAGGGAGAGAAAGTTGGCGAGGGTGAACCATTAACCAGTATTGAAAAAGGGAAGAAGTAATCAAAGACATTATCCATTGAATCCAGTCCAAAGAGAATCCAAAATCTAAAAGAGTGTTATGAATATAATCCCAACTAAGGTTGTTGAAATCCTTAGAAAGGTCAAGTTTAATAAGCATACCTGGTTTCTTGGAGGAATTTAGGGAGTGGATAAGTTAATGGGTTAAGATTATGTTGTCTAGGATTTGTCGTCCTTCTACATAACTTGATTGTTCATGGGAAATTAGCGAAGAAAGGAGAGGCTTAAGTATGTTTGCAATTATTTTAGATATGAGCTTATAGATGACATTTCACAGGGCTATCGGTCAGAATTTTCTTGGGTTTTCTACTTTATCCTCTTTGGGGATAAGAGTGATAAAAGTGGCATTGAGGACCGAGAGGACTTTTCTAAATTTGTGTGAGTCTTCCACGACTTCCAGGACATCATACTTCATCACAGGCCAACAAGTGTGGAAAAAATCAATAGTAAAACTATTTGGGCCTAGATATTTACCTTTGGGAATTTCCATGATGGCTTGTTCAACCTCCTCCATGGTCATTTTCCTCATCAAAGCTTCATTGAGTTCTATTGTGAGGATTTTTGGAAGATGTTGGGTTATTTTCTTGATCGCCTCTTGTCTATTATGTCGGGGTTCCTTCATTAAGGTGTTATAATATTGAATTAGTTATGATTGTATTTCTTGGTGGTTGCAAAGATTGTTCCCCTGAGCATCCTCAGAGAAGTGATTATGTTCTGGTGACATTGTTGGAGCATAGAGTTATGGAAAATTTGGAGTTCCTTTCTCCCTCCTTTATCCACTAAACTCTGGATTTTCTAGGCCATAGAGTTTCCTCTTGTTTTTCTCTGATAGAGATCTGTGCATAGAGGGAGGATTCTTCTTCTATGAGCTCTTGGGATCATACATTGATGATCATGAGTTGTTGAATCTACTTCATCCTTTCTAAGGGTTGATTTGTTTCCTTAAAAATATCTCCAAATTATGTTTTGTTCCATTCCTTAAATTGTTGCTTGAGGTTCTTTAGGCATTGTTGGAATTTGAACATATGGGAGCCTAAGGAGACTCCATCAACTTTCCACTAGGTTGGGAAATTGGAGAGGAAAGAGGGGCGATTTAGCCAGAAGGATTCAAAACGGAAAGGGTGATTTTTTGAGTTGGCTTGAATAGCAATGTGGAGGCGGATGGGCCAGTGGTCAGAACCATGAAAGGGAAGGATGGATGCTTCAATTGTGAAGTTTTTGTGAATAAGGGATTCTGATATAAGGTAACGATCCAGGCAGGAGGAAATTTGGTGAACTCCTTTGCGGTGTTTGTTCCAGGTAAATATGCCATTAACAGTTTCCCATTCAACCAATCTTAGATCGTTAATAGTTTCCTTAAAGAGATCTGAGTCAGGCTCAAGGCGATTTAAGCCTCCCTATTTTTCTGAGAGAGAGGAAATAATATTGAAGTCTTCGCCCAGAACTGAAGGTTGGTCAGTGAAAAGAGGACTTAAGAAGGTAAAGGAGTGGAGGAAGTCTAGTTTTTTGTGGAGGACTTGGAGGCTATACACATTTGTGATATAACCTATTTGATCAGAGCCCATAGGTTGAAATTTGACAGAGATTGAGCGGCGAGTGGTGAGAAAATGGGAGAGGGTGATTTCAGAAGGATAACAAAGGATGGCCAGACCACCCAAGGCTCCATCCTTGTCCACTGTGATTGAGTGGAAACCTCACCAACATTTTGAAACAATTTTCTCAAGGATTTCAGAGGTACATTTGATTTCTTGGATCAACATAATGGAGTATTTTTTCTACAGAAATCAAGGCCTTCAACACTCTATGTTTACTTGGGCCATTAAGGCATCTAAAATTCCAAGAGGTTATTATCACTGGGAAGGTTGGGTTTGGGTGGAAAATTTCTTCACCATGCTCTTAATCCTTCTTGAGTTGAGAAGTAATTCACCCAATTCTTGGAGAATATGCTTGTTGGAAGGTCGACCTCTTTTTTTATCGTCTTTTGGCAGTTTAATTGGTTTTTTGCTTTAAGAATTCTTGATACCAAGATAATATGAGGAAGATTGCTTACCTTTGATGTTGTTGTTTTTTCCTTTTTTTTTTATTTCATAAGAGCGCTTTGCAGGAGCTTGATTTGCTTTTCCAGGATGGAGTGTTCCTCTTTTCTTTCACAAACTGCAACGATGCTCTACGGATCTAGATCTTCGAGCTCTATATCTTCAAGGTCTTCTAGATCTGGTTTGGATAGGTCAATTGGGGTCATAGTTGCATCCTAGTCTTGAGAGAGGGGATATTTATTTATGGGGTTGGCTTGTTGGGGATGAATGGAGTTTGAATCTAGGTTGGGGGGATTATCTAGGTGGTTCTCAATAGGAGTTTGTTGAATGAGATTCTCCTGTTCAGAAATGCTCGCGAGCGAACCAAAGCTATTATTGGTGTGGGGCCCTTTAGGATTGGGCTAAATAGGGGTTTTCCTTAGAATATTGTGTTTGGAAGGGACTTTTTAGAAGTTGTCTTCATCCTTGTCTAGCTAGGATTTAGCTTGGTCATATTGTTTATTCAGGGGGCAATCCATGAAGAGGTGTCCATGCATGTAACATTTACGACACCTAAAGGGAATGTGCTCGTAGTCTAGCATCTGGATCCAGTCATTGTCCCGGTATCTGAGGCAGATTGAGGCTGGTAACACATTTGAATCATTTAGGTAAACACAAATTATGGCGTAAGAGGTATATCATCCTTGTTGTGTGGCATATGCTAAGTGAAAAAAGGATCCAAGAGTTTTTCCTATCTCTTCCAAGATCTTTGGGTGTCAGTATTCCTGCGGAAGAGAGTAGATCCTAATCCAAACTAGAGTTGCACTAAAGTCTTCCTTATCTGAACTAAAATTTTCTTTCCATAGGCACATGTATAGTCCAGTCGAATTGAAAAAGTATGGGTTGCCTTAGAAGATTCTTTCTCTATCATCGACTTTGTTAAACGCTGCAGTAAAGAAGCCTTTGGAGCCTAATTTAAGCGAGACATCTCCTTTTGGCTTCCAGCGGGTTTGATCCACTAGAGGAGAGATATTTTGGAAAGCCAAAGGCCCATGAATTTGCAAATCAGGGCATGATATTGCATGTATTGAATGTCCTAGCCAAGAATTGGAGATTGTATTTCATATTGCGCGATCTCTGTTATTTTCGGAATACATGTTGAAGAATTCCTTTTCTCAGGGATCAAGTGAGTTTGGTCATGGGAATTCAAGGACTCTGAGCTAAGCTGAGCTTCCTTCTACTACTCAACTTCCATTGGATAGGGAGAGTTAGAAGGTGCAGGGGTGGGTGCAGAGTTGGTTATGGAGGAGGAGTGGCTACTGCCATTCACTACATTATGAGAAGAGGGGGAAGCTCCTCCTTGAACGGAGGTTGCCATATCTAGGTCAGGTTCGAAGGAAAGGGATCAGAGCAGGTTGCAGAAAAATCTTTAAAATATTAAATTCCTTGTCTTAATTCATACTCTTATTAATGGTTCAATTACTATTTATATATTTTACTCTTATGTTTTAGTTTCATTAAATTGACATTTGGCTTCTATTTCCAATTATATTAATGTTTTTAATAAATTTATGTTTCTATGTTTTACTCTTTTGTTTTAATCTTCATCTCAATAGTTCTATTTGTCTTGATATAAATGGTTATATTAATCGTTGTTATAATTTATTATTCTATTTATGGTTTTATGTTTTAGTCTTTATTATAAAATGGTTCAATCAATTCTGCACATTTTTTCAGTGCAAGGAAATTTCTTCAAATGGTTATGGATCCAAGCATTTAGAGTTGTTTGTCATTTGAGATTTCGGAGTTGATATTTCTATGGCTTCCATTATCATTATTGATCATATCTCAAATTGTTTGTAAGCATTGGAAGGATGTTTTACAAACCCATTCTTTCTTGTCACAATGCAATCGAATTTCCATCGATGAATTTGGATTTCTTAGTCCTTTGTTCCATTATGAAAACAATTGTTTCCTTGGATAATATCTTAATCAAAAAGGTCGCATATCTCATTTTCTTATATTATATATTGATTAAAGATACAGAGTAGAGTGTACATTTGGATACATGATTTTTCTATCTTTACCAACAAAATGCTCGCATTGCAACAATAATTTTGTGATGAATATATTTACCAGGGCCTTTAAAATTTTAGGGTGTATATGGGTTGGAGACTGTGATTTCTTTTCAACACTGGAAAAAGTGAGTGCCATAAAATATGACTGGATTATTTTTAAACATGTTTATAAAATAATGCAGTTAAAGTTTTACATTTGCAGCAACCTTGATAGGGTGTGGAGAAGGAAAAAAATTCTTTATAGTGATACTACACCCCCAAAAGAGGCATTGTTCTATAAAAGAAAAATATTTTGGTTGTATTTAGACAAATATTATGAAGATTTCCCTCAATATGGGTACACAATCTATTGGTTGGATGTTTTAAAAAATCAATGAGGTTTTCATTTGTTCCAATCACTGATATATGATGTATGTCGTTAGCATTATACAATAATCGACATATATGTCTCATCAATGATGGTTCCACCTCTATTTGGTCATTGGAAGAAGTAGAAAAATTCCAATTTTGTCAATGTTCTATTTATGGTTCTATGTATTAGTCTTTATTATAAAATGGTTCAATTAATTCTGCACATTTTTTCTAGTGCACAGAAATTTCTTCAAATGGTTATGGATCCAATCATTTGGAGTTATTTTTCATTTGAGATTTTGGTGTTGATATATGGATTATGTTATTGGTATTGAACATATTTCAAATTATTTTTAAACACTGGAAGGATGTTTTACAAATCCATTCTTTCTTGTCACAATGTAATAAAATTTCCATCAAGGAATTTGGATTTATCAGTCCTTTGTTCCATTATAAAAACAATTGTTTCCTTGGAGAATACCTTCATCAAAATAGTCACATATCTCGTTTTCTTATGTCATTTATTGATTCAAGATAAATAGTCGAGTGTACAGTTGGATCCATGATTTTTCTATCTTTACCAATAGAATGCCTGATTTGCAACAATTATTTTGCGATGAATCTATTTACCAAGGCATTTAAAAATATAGGGTGTATATGGGTTGGAGACTGGGGTTTCTTTTCACCACTGGAAAAATTGAGTGCCAGAAAATATGACTAGGTTGTTTTGAAACATGTTTATAAAATAATGTAGTTAAAGTTTTACATTTGCAATAGCCTTCATAGGGTGTGGAGAAAGACAAAACTTCCTTATGGTGGCACTACACCCCAAAGGAGGTAGTGTTCTATAAAAGTCAAATGTTTTGGTTGTATTTAGACAAATATTATGAAGATTACCCTAAATATGGATACACAATCTATTGGTTGGATGTTTTAAAAACCCAATGGGGTTTTTCATTTGTTCCAATCAATGGAATACGATGTATGTCATTAGCATTATACAATAACCGACTGATATGTCTCATCAATTATGGTTCCACCTCTGTTTGGTCAATTAAAGAAGTAGAAAATTTCCAATTTGGTCAATGTTCTATTTATGGTTCTATGTTTCAGCCTTTATTAATAAATGGTTCAATTAAATCTACATGTTTTTTTCAATGCAAGGAAATTTCTTCAAACAGATATGGATCCAAACAGTTGGAGTTGTTTTTCATTTGAGATTTTGGAGTTTATGTTTCTATGGATTTGATTATCGATATTGATAAGATTTCAAATTGTTTGTAAACACTAGAAGGATGTTTTACAAACCCATTATTTCTTGTCACAGTTGATCAAATTTCCATCAATGAATTTGGATTTATCAGTCTTTTGTTCCATTATGAAAACAATTGTTTCCTTGGAGAATACTTTAATCAAAATGGTCATATATCTCGTTTTCTTGTGCCATTTATTTATTCAATACACAGAGTAGAGTGTATATTTGGATACATGATCTTGTTATCTTTACTCATAGAATGCTCACATTGTAAAAATTATTGTGTGATTAATCTATTTACCAAGGCCTTTAAAAATATAGGGTGTATATGGGTTGGAGAATGGGGTTTCTTTTCACTACTGGAAAAAGTGAGTGCAAGAAAATATGACTGGGTTGTTTTGAAATGTGTTTATAAAACAATGAAGTCATTTTTTTACATTTGCATTAGCCTTGATGGGGTGTGGAGTAGAACAAAACTTCTTTATGGTGGCACTACACCCCCAAAGGAGGTAATGTTCTATAAAAGTAAAATGTTTTGGTTGTATTAGGAAAAAGACTATGAAGATTACCCCCGGTATGGGTACACAATCTATTGCTTGGATGTTTTAAAAAATCAATAGGGTTTTTCATTTGTTCCAATCACTGAAATATGATGTATGTCATTAACATTATACAATAATCAGTTGATATGTCTCATCAATGATGGTTCATGTTTGGTCAATTGAAGAAGTAGAAAAATTCAAATTTGGTTAACTCTGTTTTCAATGAAGAGTAGACTATTTTGAGGATGACTGAGGATTTAAATGGAATTTGTTGCAAGACCTTTCTACAAATATAAATAACAAATTTTGGAAATATTTCTATTTTCGAATCACTAGTTCACTATTAGTTAACTGGAGCTAGTTCTATTTTAGACTTTCCATTTTTAGACCATCACTAATATGCATGCATGCATTCCTAAGAAGAACTCATTGGTTGTTCGCTTTTATTAATTATGGAATGTTTTTCC
>SNQJ01S0100706.1:17452-30826 GCA_010110895.2 Picea sitchensis | reverse complement strand
GTGTGGTGTGAGGTTCTGATCTTTCAGTTGTTGAGGTCCTCCAAGAATATGTCGAGGGTGGTTTGATATAGCACCCCAGACCACCGATATTTGGGAAGTCATCTGCACCATTGAAGTTAGTTTTCCTCATTAGTCCAATATTGGGCAACCGGAGTTTTGTTTTGTCGAATCATCATTGCTTTGATGCTTTGTAGAGATTCTTGATCTATCCATCGGGGTTGTTGTTTCCATGCATCCTCCCAAAATAGGGCTTCTTATCCATTTTTTATTTCCCAAAAGCTATTTTCTTGAATCAAATGACAGTTTTTCCATGTTATGTTCCAAATGTTGGAGCTTATTGAAGCAATTCTCATTCAAATGATCTGGCTCACTTGCAGGTTCTTTGCATACTTATTTCTCCAGAGGCTAACCCATTGAGTTTGTGGGTTGGTTAGCCAATGCCACCAAATTTTCGCTCCAAGGGTTTGGATCAAAGTCTCTAGATCGCGAATACCGAGCTCTCTTTTAGATTTTGGAAGGAAGACTATTTCCAAAGAAACCAAGGTCCATTTATTTTTATTCTTTGAGCTTCCCTAAAGGAATGAGCGGTGAATATTTCTGATGGCTTTGAGAATAAATTTAGGGCAGATAGAATTGAGAAGCAACAGTCTGGCATTGCTTGGAGGACCAACTTGATGAGAAAGAGGCAATTGGATATGTTGAGGGAGAGAAGGGACCAATTATCGAGTTTGCTAGCCATTCCAGAAAAGAGATCTTCCCAAGCAATTTTCTTTAAGGATTTTTTGACCAGAGGAATGCCAAGGTATTTAGAGGGGAGCTTACTTTGTTGATAGCATATGATACCAGTCAAATGATGTTGGATTGGTTGTGGGGTATTAAAGAAAAAGAGCTGATATTTTTCTTGATTGATTGTCATTCCAGAGGCTTTTGAAAAGTCTTGGAGAACTTGTTTGATGTGGAGAGCTTCTTTCACCATTTGTATGGCCATTAGCATTGTTTCATCCATGAATTGTTGATGAGTAGTAGATTTTTCTTCACCATGGAGGGAGAGAGGCATTTCCAGTCCCCTTACTGTATTGTTTCTCTAATATCCTTACCCATTCCTTCCGACATGAGGATGAAGAGAAAAGGCAAGAGAGGATCTCCTTGGCGAATGTCACAGGAGGGAGAGAAAGTTGGCGAGGGTGAACCATTAACCAGTATTGAAAAAGGGAAGAAGTAATCAAAGACATTATCCATTGAATCCAGTCCAAAGAGAATCCAAAATCTAAAAGAGTGTTATGAATATAATCCCAACTAAGGTTGTTGAAATCCTTAGAAAGGTCAAGTTTAATAAGCATACCTGGTTTCTTGGAGGAATTTAGGGAGTGGATAAGTTAATGGGTTAAGATTATGTTGTCTAGGATTTGTCGTCCTTCTACATAACTTGATTGTTCATGGGAAATTAGCGAAGAAAGGAGAGGCTTAAGTATGTTTGCAATTATTTTAGATATGAGCTTATAGATGACATTTCACAGGGCTATCGGTCAGAATTTTCTTGGGTTTTCTACTTTATCCTCTTTGGGGATAAGAGTGATAAAAGTGGCATTGAGGACCGAGAGGACTTTTCTAAATTTGTGTGAGTCTTCCACGACTTCCAGGACATCATACTTCATCACAGGCCAACAAGTGTGGAAAAAATCAATAGTAAAACTATTTGGGCCTAGATATTTACCTTTGGGAATTTCCATGATGGCTTGTTCAACCTCCTCCATGGTCATTTTCCTCATCAAAGCTTCATTGAGTTCTATTGTGAGGATTTTTGGAAGATGTTGGGTTATTTTCTTGATCGCCTCTTGTCTATTATGTCGGGGTTCCTTCATTAAGGTGTTATAATATTGAATTAGTTATGATTGTATTTCTTGGTGGTTGCAAAGATTGTTCCCCTGAGCATCCTCAGAGAAGTGATTATGTTCTGGTGACATTGTTGGAGCATAGAGTTATGGAAAATTTGGAGTTCCTTTCTCCCTCCTTTATCCACTAAACTCTGGATTTTCTAGGCCATAGAGTTTCCTCTTGTTTTTCTCTGATAGAGATCTGTGCATAGAGGGAGGATTCTTCTTCTATGAGCTCTTGGGATCATACATTGATGATCATGAGTTGTTGAATCTACTTCATCCTTTCTAAGGGTTGATTTGTTTCCTTAAAAATATCTCCAAATTATGTTTTGTTCCATTCCTTAAATTGTTGCTTGAGGTTCTTTAGGCATTGTTGGAATTTGAACATATGGGAGCCTAAGGAGACTCCATCAACTTTCCACTAGGTTGGGAAATTGGAGAGGAAAGAGGGGCGATTTAGCCAGAAGGATTCAAAACGGAAAGGGTGATTTTTTGAGTTGGCTTGAATAGCAATGTGGAGGCGGATGGGCCAGTGGTCAGAACCATGAAAGGGAAGGATGGATGCTTCAATTGTGAAGTTTTTGTGAATAAGGGATTCTGATATAAGGTAACGATCCAGGCAGGAGGAAATTTGGTGAACTCCTTTGCGGTGTTTGTTCCAGGTAAATATGCCATTAACAGTTTCCCATTCAACCAATCTTAGATCGTTAATAGTTTCCTTAAAGAGATCTGAGTCAGGCTCAAGGCGATTTAAGCCTCCCTATTTTTCTGAGAGAGAGGAAATAATATTGAAGTCTTCGCCCAGAACTGAAGGTTGGTCAGTGAAAAGAGGACTTAAGAAGGTAAAGGAGTGGAGGAAGTCTAGTTTTTTGTGGAGGACTTGGAGGCTATACACATTTGTGATATAACCTATTTGATCAGAGCCCATAGGTTGAAATTTGACAGAGATTGAGCGGCGAGTGGTGAGAAAATGGGAGAGGGTGATTTCAGAAGGATAACAAAGGATGGCCAGACCACCCAAGGCTCCATCCTTGTCCACTGTGATTGAGTGGAAACCTCACCAACATTTTGAAACAATTTTCTCAAGGATTTCAGAGGTACATTTGATTTCTTGGATCAACATAATGGAGTATTTTTTCTACAGAAATCAAGGCCTTCAACACTCTATGTTTACTTGGGCCATTAAGGCATCTAAAATTCCAAGAGGTTATTATCACTGGGAAGGTTGGGTTTGGGTGGAAAATTTCTTCACCATGCTCTTAATCCTTCTTGAGTTGAGAAGTAATTCACCCAATTCTTGGAGAATATGCTTGTTGGAAGGTCGACCTCTTTTTTTATCGTCTTTTGGCAGTTTAATTGGTTTTTTGCTTTAAGAATTCTTGATACCAAGATAATATGAGGAAGATTGCTTACCTTTGATGTTGTTGTTTTTTCCTTTTTTTTTTATTTCATAAGAGCGCTTTGCAGGAGCTTGATTTGCTTTTCCAGGATGGAGTGTTCCTCTTTTCTTTCACAAACTGCAACGATGCTCTACGGATCTAGATCTTCGAGCTCTATATCTTCAAGGTCTTCTAGATCTGGTTTGGATAGGTCAATTGGGGTCATAGTTGCATCCTAGTCTTGAGAGAGGGGATATTTATTTATGGGGTTGGCTTGTTGGGGATGAATGGAGTTTGAATCTAGGTTGGGGGGATTATCTAGGTGGTTCTCAATAGGAGTTTGTTGAATGAGATTCTCCTGTTCAGAAATGCTCGCGAGCGAACCAAAGCTATTATTGGTGTGGGGCCCTTTAGGATTGGGCTAAATAGGGGTTTTCCTTAGAATATTGTGTTTGGAAGGGACTTTTTAGAAGTTGTCTTCATCCTTGTCTAGCTAGGATTTAGCTTGGTCATATTGTTTATTCAGGGGGCAATCCATGAAGAGGTGTCCATGCATGTAACATTTACGACACCTAAAGGGAATGTGCTCGTAGTCTAGCATCTGGATCCAGTCATTGTCCCGGTATCTGAGGCAGATTGAGGCTGGTAACACATTTGAATCATTTAGGTAAACACAAATTATGGCGTAAGAGGTATATCATCCTTGTTGTGTGGCATATGCTAAGTGAAAAAAGGATCCAAGAGTTTTTCCTATCTCTTCCAAGATCTTTGGGTGTCAGTATTCCTGCGGAAGAGAGTAGATCCTAATCCAAACTAGAGTTGCACTAAAGTCTTCCTTATCTGAACTAAAATTTTCTTTCCATAGGCACATGTATAGTCCAGTCGAATTGAAAAAGTATGGGTTGCCTTAGAAGATTCTTTCTCTATCATCGACTTTGTTAAACGCTGCAGTAAAGAAGCCTTTGGAGCCTAATTTAAGCGAGACATCTCCTTTTGGCTTCCAGCGGGTTTGATCCACTAGAGGAGAGATATTTTGGAAAGCCAAAGGCCCATGAATTTGCAAATCAGGGCATGATATTGCATGTATTGAATGTCCTAGCCAAGAATTGGAGATTGTATTTCATATTGCGCGATCTCTGTTATTTTCGGAATACATGTTGAAGAATTCCTTTTCTCAGGGATCAAGTGAGTTTGGTCATGGGAATTCAAGGACTCTGAGCTAAGCTGAGCTTCCTTCTACTACTCAACTTCCATTGGATAGGGAGAGTTAGAAGGTGCAGGGGTGGGTGCAGAGTTGGTTATGGAGGAGGAGTGGCTACTGCCATTCACTACATTATGAGAAGAGGGGGAAGCTCCTCCTTGAACGGAGGTTGCCATATCTAGGTCAGGTTCGAAGGAAAGGGATCAGAGCAGGTTGCAGAAAAATCTTTAAAATATTAAATTCCTTGTCTTAATTCATACTCTTATTAATGGTTCAATTACTATTTATATATTTTACTCTTATGTTTTAGTTTCATTAAATTGACATTTGGCTTCTATTTCCAATTATATTAATGTTTTTAATAAATTTATGTTTCTATGTTTTACTCTTTTGTTTTAATCTTCATCTCAATAGTTCTATTTGTCTTGATATAAATGGTTATATTAATCGTTGTTATAATTTATTATTCTATTTATGGTTTTATGTTTTAGTCTTTATTATAAAATGGTTCAATCAATTCTGCACATTTTTTCAGTGCAAGGAAATTTCTTCAAATGGTTATGGATCCAAGCATTTAGAGTTGTTTGTCATTTGAGATTTCGGAGTTGATATTTCTATGGCTTCCATTATCATTATTGATCATATCTCAAATTGTTTGTAAGCATTGGAAGGATGTTTTACAAACCCATTCTTTCTTGTCACAATGCAATCGAATTTCCATCGATGAATTTGGATTTCTTAGTCCTTTGTTCCATTATGAAAACAATTGTTTCCTTGGATAATATCTTAATCAAAAAGGTCGCATATCTCATTTTCTTATATTATATATTGATTAAAGATACAGAGTAGAGTGTACATTTGGATACATGATTTTTCTATCTTTACCAACAAAATGCTCGCATTGCAACAATAATTTTGTGATGAATATATTTACCAGGGCCTTTAAAATTTTAGGGTGTATATGGGTTGGAGACTGTGATTTCTTTTCAACACTGGAAAAAGTGAGTGCCATAAAATATGACTGGATTATTTTTAAACATGTTTATAAAATAATGCAGTTAAAGTTTTACATTTGCAGCAACCTTGATAGGGTGTGGAGAAGGAAAAAAATTCTTTATAGTGATACTACACCCCCAAAAGAGGCATTGTTCTATAAAAGAAAAATATTTTGGTTGTATTTAGACAAATATTATGAAGATTTCCCTCAATATGGGTACACAATCTATTGGTTGGATGTTTTAAAAAATCAATGAGGTTTTCATTTGTTCCAATCACTGATATATGATGTATGTCGTTAGCATTATACAATAATCGACATATATGTCTCATCAATGATGGTTCCACCTCTATTTGGTCATTGGAAGAAGTAGAAAAATTCCAATTTTGTCAATGTTCTATTTATGGTTCTATGTATTAGTCTTTATTATAAAATGGTTCAATTAATTCTGCACATTTTTTCTAGTGCACAGAAATTTCTTCAAATGGTTATGGATCCAATCATTTGGAGTTATTTTTCATTTGAGATTTTGGTGTTGATATATGGATTATGTTATTGGTATTGAACATATTTCAAATTATTTTTAAACACTGGAAGGATGTTTTACAAATCCATTCTTTCTTGTCACAATGTAATAAAATTTCCATCAAGGAATTTGGATTTATCAGTCCTTTGTTCCATTATAAAAACAATTGTTTCCTTGGAGAATACCTTCATCAAAATAGTCACATATCTCGTTTTCTTATGTCATTTATTGATTCAAGATAAATAGTCGAGTGTACAGTTGGATCCATGATTTTTCTATCTTTACCAATAGAATGCCTGATTTGCAACAATTATTTTGCGATGAATCTATTTACCAAGGCATTTAAAAATATAGGGTGTATATGGGTTGGAGACTGGGGTTTCTTTTCACCACTGGAAAAATTGAGTGCCAGAAAATATGACTAGGTTGTTTTGAAACATGTTTATAAAATAATGTAGTTAAAGTTTTACATTTGCAATAGCCTTCATAGGGTGTGGAGAAAGACAAAACTTCCTTATGGTGGCACTACACCCCAAAGGAGGTAGTGTTCTATAAAAGTCAAATGTTTTGGTTGTATTTAGACAAATATTATGAAGATTACCCTAAATATGGATACACAATCTATTGGTTGGATGTTTTAAAAACCCAATGGGGTTTTTCATTTGTTCCAATCAATGGAATACGATGTATGTCATTAGCATTATACAATAACCGACTGATATGTCTCATCAATTATGGTTCCACCTCTGTTTGGTCAATTAAAGAAGTAGAAAATTTCCAATTTGGTCAATGTTCTATTTATGGTTCTATGTTTCAGCCTTTATTAATAAATGGTTCAATTAAATCTACATGTTTTTTTCAATGCAAGGAAATTTCTTCAAACAGATATGGATCCAAACAGTTGGAGTTGTTTTTCATTTGAGATTTTGGAGTTTATGTTTCTATGGATTTGATTATCGATATTGATAAGATTTCAAATTGTTTGTAAACACTAGAAGGATGTTTTACAAACCCATTATTTCTTGTCACAGTTGATCAAATTTCCATCAATGAATTTGGATTTATCAGTCTTTTGTTCCATTATGAAAACAATTGTTTCCTTGGAGAATACTTTAATCAAAATGGTCATATATCTCGTTTTCTTGTGCCATTTATTTATTCAATACACAGAGTAGAGTGTATATTTGGATACATGATCTTGTTATCTTTACTCATAGAATGCTCACATTGTAAAAATTATTGTGTGATTAATCTATTTACCAAGGCCTTTAAAAATATAGGGTGTATATGGGTTGGAGAATGGGGTTTCTTTTCACTACTGGAAAAAGTGAGTGCAAGAAAATATGACTGGGTTGTTTTGAAATGTGTTTATAAAACAATGAAGTCATTTTTTTACATTTGCATTAGCCTTGATGGGGTGTGGAGTAGAACAAAACTTCTTTATGGTGGCACTACACCCCCAAAGGAGGTAATGTTCTATAAAAGTAAAATGTTTTGGTTGTATTAGGAAAAAGACTATGAAGATTACCCCCGGTATGGGTACACAATCTATTGCTTGGATGTTTTAAAAAATCAATAGGGTTTTTCATTTGTTCCAATCACTGAAATATGATGTATGTCATTAACATTATACAATAATCAGTTGATATGTCTCATCAATGATGGTTCATGTTTGGTCAATTGAAGAAGTAGAAAAATTCAAATTTGGTTAACTCTGTTTTCAATGAAGAGTAGACTATTTTGAGGATGACTGAGGATTTAAATGGAATTTGTTGCAAGACCTTTCTACAAATATAAATAACAAATTTTGGAAATATTTCTATTTTCGAATCACTAGTTCACTATTAGTTAACTGGAGCTAGTTCTATTTTAGACTTTCCATTTTTAGACCATCACTAATATGCATGCATGCATTCCTAAGAAGAACTCATTGGTTGTTCGCTTTTATTAATTATGGAATGTTTTTCCTTATATGAGTGTGTATCACTCTTTCATTCATTGTATTCGATCGTTGATTAGCTCACCAGCGTAGTGTGAATATATTTTATCATTCTTCCATATTGAATCTCTCGTCCTTTTCTTGATAAGCCTTCTTTGTACTTGCTTTAGCTAGGTCTCATGTGTAGGTTTCTATGAAACATTGACATTATATAAGAGCCAAGCTGCTTGGAGCAAGCCAGACAAACCAAAGAAGAGGGAAATCGAAGTTTTGATGAGTGTAATCTGTGTATCTGAGCAGTGTCAGACCCTCTCCCTGTCAAAAGGTGCTACAGTCACATGCACACTTACGGAATTAAAATTTATGTGAAGTGTCACACCCTCCCTTCTTAATTTTCCTTAGTGTCACACCCTTTGAACAACTAGAGTGTGACACTTAGGCCAATGTCACACTGTATCCTTAAGTAGGGTGCGACACCCTTGAAATTTTCCTTTTTCTGCAGTGATTTCTCAGTTTTTTACTTGCTAATTGAGAGTAATTATTTAGGGTTTTTTAGCACTAGTAAGAGGGATGGATACGAAACCAATTCTTTAGTCAAATTTGGTGATAATTCTCACACTGTACAATTATTTTGAATGGAGTTCGAAGGCATAATTTCAACTCAAAAGGAAAGGATTGTACAATTTGACGATGGTGACATAATCATAACCTACAATAGTGATTGAGAAGACCAGATGGATGAACCATAAGGATGAGGCCATAGGACTTCTTCTTGAATTAATTTCATTTGATTTATGGTTTCATGTTCTCACATGCAAGACTCCAAAAGAGATCAGGAACACCTTGGAAAGTCCTCCCTTCTGCCTCAGAAAACTCGAAGGAAATGATTTGCTCCCTGAGAGAGTGGCTAGCTAATGAGATAAGATTGCTCTCAAAGGTGGAAGCATGGAAAACGGAGTCACCAGGAGGTAGCCATGAAGGAAGGTGCACTGGTTATTCTTCGGAAACCCTAAAAATGAAATTGTCGTGAATGTAAAATGCAAACTCAGAAAAGAAAACAACCAAGACACATAGCTTCAAAAGAAAAGGTAAGAATGCTTTATTTTAGTCCCGGTTCACCTTATATACCAAGGGAACCATTTATTTTACATATATTTAATTCATCATCAAAAGGTGAAGAAGTGTTGCGCCTAGGTGATTGACTTGTGCGCCCTAGGTGGGTGTTCCCTAGGTGGCCTCCTTGGCCCAATTCCTCCTTGTTTAGATTTGGAAGTGTCCCAGCTTCCATGAGAAAATGCGGAAACTTGTTGTGCAATACATCAGTTGTGATCCACTTTGCCTGAGCTAGAGTTTGGCCTTGGCGGGCTACCAGATATGAAGTGTAAGTCTGGTGTCTTCTAAAGCGACTTCGAGTGTCCAGTATAGTGTCTTTGGTCAATGGGAGTTGGAAATCAGGAATGTTGTCCACTAGATGAGTGATGGTGACTGGTTCTTCCAAGAGGGAAGGCTCAAACAACTTTAAGTGATTTACATTAATGACATTGTGGATTCCCAGTTGTGGTGGCAGATCCAACCTATATGCATTTTCTCTAATCTTGTCAAGTATTGTCTACATACCATATCTGATTGGCAGAAGCTTGTGATGGTGGCCTTTGAAGTGATTCTTATCCAAGTGTAACCAGACTTGATCCCCTGGTTGAAAGGCCATGAAGGTTCTTTGTTTTTCATGGCGCTGCTTGGCATGATCTTCGGCTGCTTTGAGTGATGATGTGACTGCATTGTGGCGTTGTGCAATTTGTTAGAGAAATCGTTGAGATGACAGTTGTTCCTATTGTTGATGGAAGGTACCTTCAAGAGCCCAAGTGAGTGGAAGCTCGGTTGGAGATGCTAGTTGGAAACCCAAGCAGACTTCAAAAGGGGAACAACTTGTAGAAGAATGTGTTGCCTTGTTGTAGCTATGCTGGAGAATGTGTAAGTAATTGTCCCATTGTTTGTTGCGCCCAAGTGAGTTCGGAGAGCATGCACCAAGACTTTGTTGACAACCTATGTTTGGCCATCTATTTGAGGATGGAATGCAGTAGAAAACTTGAGGTGGCACCCCAATAGTGCCCATATGAAAATCAAAGGGTGGTGGTCGGTATGCAGAATTGTTTCTTTACCCAACAAATAATGCCTCCATTGTTTGAGTGCTTGCACCAGACTATAAAATTCCTTGTCATAGGTACTATAATTTTTCTTTGCCTCGGACAGGGTTTCAGAGTGGTAAGCAATGGGGTGTCCTCCCTGTTTAAGTACAGCACCAATAGCATATTGTGAGGCATCGGGCTCAATCTCAAAGGGTTGGGAGAGGTCTGGCAGATGTAAAACAAGGGATGAGCTGAGCAAAGTGAGTAGTTTCTTCTTTGGTCCAGATAAATGTAGAAGAAGTATTTGGGAGCTGATGCAAAGGTCGAGAAAGATTTGAAAAAGAGGGAATGAACTTATGATAGAAATTGATGCCACCCAAAAAGATTTTCAACTCCTTAGCTGAAGAAGGTAGAGGCCATTGTTTCTATGCTTGGATGTGAGCTGGATCTGGTTGAATACCCTCTGAGCTAACCACAAAGCCGAGATAGGGGATTGAAGTCTAACCAAAATATGATTTCTTCTCTTTGACTTGCAACTTGTATTCTTGGAGAATTTGGAGAACTTGTCGGGCATGTTGCATGTGAGTGTCCCATGTCCGACTGAAGATGATAATGTCATCTAAGTAGATGACCACAAATCGACCCAAATGTGCTCTGAAGATGTCATTGATGAGCCTCATGAAAGTGGCTCTGGGGCGTTGGTGAGATCGAAAGGCATGCCTTTCCACTCAAAAAGACCAAATTTGGTCTTGAACGTTGTTTTCCAAACATCATCTGGGTTCATTCGAACTTGATGGTAGATGACTATCAAATCCAATTTAGTAAACCACTTAGATCCTTGGAGGGTGTCGAGTAGTTCCTCAATCCAGGGAAGGGGGTAACGGTTTTTTATTGTGGCTTTGTTCAAGGCTCGGTAATCAGTGACAAGGTGCATTTCTGAGGTATCTTGTTTAGGGATGACAAAGGCGGCAGAAGCACAGGGAGAAGATGAAGGTTGGATGTGGCCAGAGTTAATGAGGTCGGTCAGTTGTATTTCCATTTCCTCTGTTTCTGTTGGGGCCAACTAGTAAGTAGGGGCATTAGGTAAGGCAGATCCGGGGATGAGATGAATGGAATGGTCAATGTGGAAGGAGGGGGGAAGTCCCTTCAGAGGTTGAAATACCTCTACGAACTCGTGGAGGAGGGGAGTCATAGTTTCAGGAACAGGGTGCATTGTATTGTTTGGTGTTATTGTGATCAAAATCTGGACCAGGGGGCAAATTTTGCTCAATTTTCAAAGTGCTTGGAATGCGACGAAAATGGTGCCATTGCGTCCGTCTCGTCTTCCTGATTCTGGCGGTATATTTACTTTCTCAAACGGAGTCCGTATGGAGAAGATATCACAATCTGTTCGCCGAGCCAAACAGGCAAAAATTTGATGTTGATTGTACCTGTCCGTACAGTCCGTACAGGACATGTGGCAGGACCGTACAGCATACGTGGCCGGTCCGTACAGGACACATAGTGGCTCCAGGGAGTGACACGTGTCAGGAATTTATGGAATTTTGGGCGTACGGTTGGACCAATCCGAAGGTGACACGTGTCACCACTGGAAGGGTGACACGTGGCACAGGATGATGTCAGCAACTGACGTGGCAGGCTGACGCAGCAGGTGACTGGACTGTACGGTGATGACGTGGCAAGAATTGGTTGGTTGACGGTTGGTGAATTGAGAGTTGACATGTGTCATTTATGTGGCGAATGGTGTGAGGACACGTGGCCCAATCCATGGGCACCACGTGTCTCTCGTTTATTGGCTATTGGGTTTACATACAAAAATGTTTGTGGTCGGCCGGATTCGAACCAGTGACCTCCTCCATCGACTATGCCTTCGTAACAAGCCTCCAACCAACAGCCCACATGATAGTTCTTGTTTACAATGCGGGCAATATTTTATTTGAATTTACATTGTGTAAATTTTAGCGGGGGGTCGAGCCGGGGCTTAGCCCCGACCCGCGGTCATATACCTTTCACATGTGACCGGGCTCCGACCGTTGGCGCATGGTTTCACACCACATAATATATGCGCGCGGGTTTTTAATTCGTGGCTTTTTGTATTACATATAACCGTGTTGTAACATAACCGCCCCATTGTGTAATGCGCGGGGGTTTGAAACATTAAGCCCGACCGTTATAAATATTGCCCGTGGTTGTTATATGTGCGGGGTTTTGAAACTTGGCCCGTAGTTTTGAGTGCGGGGTTTGTTTACATATGGTCTCATGTATTACACCATATGCCCGTGAACTGGAGCAATAGTTGGCACGGTTTTTAAACCGTTAGCCCGTTTTGCCTTAGAGCGCAGTCACATGGACCATGTGCCCGAGAGCTAGGCGGTTGGGGGCTGGAGGCGCCCTAACCGTCCTACATTTTGCACGGTTATTCAAAACCACTCGATGCCAGGTTTTAATGCGCATTTTGGAGCGTGTTCTTGGTTCATGCACACAGAGGTGCGTTTTGTAGAGCCAGTTCCAGCAAAGTGGAAGGAGGAAAATGGAGGAGGCCTAACTTCTTCATCTTTTGGCCAATTGAGGTGTTGTAAAAGCCCAGCTAGGGGTTTTTGGACATGCTGGATCCATTGGTGCTGTTTTCAAGGCCGTTTGAAGACTTCTTCTGCAAGTTTTTCACCATTGAAGTTTCAGGAAGCTCCAGGGAGTTTCAAGCCTCTTTGATGGAGGACATGGTTTGGTGAGCCTATGTTTGTTTTCTGTGATTGAATAATCATTTTTGGTTAATTGATATGCTCTGAACACATTGGGACAGGTTTCAGAGGCTATTGAGGACTTTTACAGGTGTTTTTTCCAAAGAGAAGCTCAGGGAAGCTTATGGCCACATGTAGAAGAGGTCATGCCCGGATGAGCCATGATTCATTTTCAGAGTTCTATTAGTCATTTTTGGGGTTTTTATGTGTTCTGATCTCAATGGTACAATCTGTTTTTCCATTGGAGTTGAGCAGCAGCTTGTAAAAGAAATTTTGACTAATTAATCCCAGAGAGCCAAGTCCATTGATGGAGGCTCAAGGAGATGTAGCCCGGAGGGGGGTGAACTCCTTTATCATGTTGTTCTTGTTGTGAGTTTTGATGGTTTATTTGCTGCAAGTTGTGTTGTTGCGTATTTATTTCAAGTACATATTTAACCATCTAAAAGAACATTTGCTCACACATAAGCTTTTACAAAAAGATACATGAACTTAACACATAAGTTGATATTGCATATTTATACACATGAAGCAAGGTCCTGTAAAGTTTATTTTAATGAAGTAGGGGTGCTTGCATAGCATAACAAGTCAGCC
>SNQJ01S0100703.1:33125-68671 GCA_010110895.2 Picea sitchensis | reverse complement strand
TGGTGATATCCACTTTTCAAATCTATTTTTGAAAAATAGTTGGCTCCACTCAAGCAATCCATCAGGTCGTCCATCCTTTGTAATGGGAATCTATATCTGATGGTGATCTTATTTATGTCTCTTGAGTCCGTACACATTCTCCATCCTCCATCCTTATTTGGACTTAATACAGTTGGTACTGCACATGGACTCAAACTTTCTCTAACCAATCCTTTATCTAATAGATCTTAAATGTGTCTCTTCACTTCCTCATTCTCTTGAGGCGTCAACCTATACACTTCTTTGTTCAGAAGGATTTCTCCTAGTATCAATTCAATGTGATTACTGATGCTCCTAGTAGGTGGAAATGACTTTGGCAACTCATCAACTACAATACCAACAAAGTTCTCTAGTAGCTCATGAACTTCCTTGGCCAAATCCTCCATTGAAGTACTAGTAAGGATAACCTTTGGTTTCCTCACTACAATAAACTGCATGTCCTTTTCCTTCTTCACTTTATTCAAGATTTCCTTCCCACTCATGAGAAGTATGCTCAGACTGCCTTCCTCCTTCACCTTCTTTTCCTCAATTGGCAACAACATGTGTGTCCTACCATTCTTCTCTAAGGTGTATGTATTCCTCCTCCTATCATGAATAACATTCCTATCATATTTCCAGGTCCTTCCCAACAAAACATGACAGACATCCATAGGAATTATGTGGCATAGGATCTCATCCATATACCCTCATACCTTGAAATTAACCAGGAATTGTTGAGTAATTGTTACCTGATGACCTTTCTGCAATCATGAGACTTTATATGGTGTCAGATGTGCAGTCATCTCCAACTCTAGCTTCTCCACCATCTCTGTGGATAATAATTTGTTAGTGCTCCCACTGTCAATTATCACCTTGAAATTTTTTTCCTTCATCTTGCAAGTTGTCTTGAACAAATTGTTCCTTTGCACTGGATTTTTAGCCTCTGTCTCTTACTTCAAAATAACCTTCTTCATCATCAAGGACCTTCCATCCTCTGCACCTTATGTCTCAACATCTCGCTTTTGCACTTTTGAGATGTGAGCTTCACCTCCTTTCTTTCTCTCGGGACAATCCCAAGACATATGTCATTTCTTTCCATAGGCATAACACCTTACTTCTCCTCCTCTACCTCCTCCTCTACCTCTGGGAAAAGAACTTGTACCCCCAATCTATCTTCCGTGAGAAATTCCTCCTCTCTTAGAGTGACTATGTGGTTTCTCCACCTCATCTCTGGGATTATGTGCCTTATCTTGGGCAACTCCTTTGCCTCTGTTCGAGCTTCGGCCGATGTTCTGCTAAATTTGATTTCTAGCCAACTTATTTTCTGCCTTCAGTACCACCTGATACGCATCTTCAACCGTTATGACCATCACCATGTTGATTTCATCCTGGATATTATATCTCAGGACATTAATGTATATGACAAATTTCTCTTCGTCTCTTTCCATTTGTACAACTCTAATGTTTAGTTTATAGAACTCCTTTTTGTAGTCCTTCACAATCAATCCTCTTTGTCTCAAGTTCTGCATCCTCCTAAATAGATTTATCTAGTAATCCTTGGGCATGAATTTCGCCTTCAACTTTGCTACCATTCGATCCCAACTCTTGATATTTTTATTTCCTTAACTCCTTCTGTCAGCCTGCAGTTCATCCCACCTTAGTGTTGCATGTCCCTTCAGCCTAGTGACAACATGTCTTACCTTTTTATCTTCTTTGCCATCCTCATAGTCGAAATAATTATCCACTGCTCGAATCCAGTCAAGAAATTCCTTGGTGTCTAAATTTCCTTTGTACATAGGCATGAAAATATTCGCTCTGGAACCCAATTTGACAACCTCTCTCAGCAAGCGTTCTTCTATAGCATCCTCAACTACACCTTTTGCAACTTCCACTTCTTCCATTTCTTCCTCACTGACATCTCCAGCATCCGACACCCTCCTTTGTGTTGTCTCCATGGTATCTATCCTTGCACATAGTTCTCTCATCTCCCTTTCCATAGATCTGTTAGCTACAGATGGATCAACATGTATCTTAGGCGGCATTATGTTGATGCTTATCTTTCCTCCCTACATAATTCAATTATGTATTCTTCTCTGATACCACTCTGGCACAAACCCCCTTCCCTCCAAAGGGCTGCTTGACCTCCTGGTCTTGGATCGTTTGGATTTCTGAGTCAGAACAACTACTTGGGTCCCTACGGGCACTCGAAACTACCTTACCCACACACAGGAACTTTCACTAGTGACCACGGCTGTGACCATGGGTCTACCTTCTTCGTAGTTCAGACTTCATGGATATCCTGAATCCTCTCTTCACTCCTTCCCAAAGTGCTCAACTCTGAGTCTCTGAATTTATGCCACACATCTCATCAGATTCGTCAGCCCCACAATGGATATGACTTTGCGATCCTGCGAAAATCTAGGCCTTTCACACACAACCTCTAATCTACTGCTTCTTGAACCCTTGGATCTCGTTTCCACATGCTCCCCTATGACCAATGGTTGGAATTGAATAAAAACTAATTCGAACTTCGCAACTTGACTTTCGTCGAGTTTTCCACTTGAGGAACCTCCGAAGTACCAAAATAATTCACAGTTTCCATCCTTACAACTTCACCAGATCTAACGGCCTGGGATCGTTCTTCCCCTTTTGAGAACAATTCTTTCTCACTGGCTTCTACGAGAAGTTCAAGGACTCCTTTCCTTGAATATTTCCACCACTCTCCCTCTTGATCTTTCCTTCTTTATTTTGCATTGGAAAATATCTTTGACCCTTAATCGAGTCCTCAGCCTATGAACACTTTTCAACAGACTTTCATCCACACTCACTCCCCTGTGAATGATTTCTCAGTCCTTGCAAATGTTCTCCAACCGCTTCTATCTCTTGTGACCGAATCATTCTATCCTTCCTGAGATTTCGATTATGAAAAATCTATCATTCACTCCTTGCAGACGTCAATGCACTTCTTGCATATGTATAAGTTTCATTGCTCCTTCTGAGCATTCAAGTCGAGAAAAACTCGGTCACGCACTCCTTGCGGACACTATGCAAACCTTGTGGACACTATGCACACCTTGCACTTGATGAACGAAAATAAATTATTGAAACTTATCTACTCCTCATAGTGACTTATACATTCAACAAAGAAAATGTAGTCATGGATTGAAGAAAAAAAATAACAGAGAATTGATAAAAATAACAAAAATTCTACCATCTATTCAGATAGACACATATCCATGCATATTTGGGACAATATATCTCTGTTATATTTATCCAACTGAAACATCAACACATTCAGACAACGTTTATCTGCATCTCCCCACTCTTAGCTTACAATGGAAATCTACACATACTAGATCCAACCGCTACAACAACTATCAACAACAATTGACAACTACCAGTCGTCAACAACCCTTACTAAGAAATATTAAAAATATTTATACAAAGAGGCGCTCTTTGAGCATTCCCTCCAATTACTCTAATCTACCTTAAATGGAATTAAATGATATCAACTACTTAACGCCTATTACAATAAATATTGTGTCAAACAGATAAGTGCGCAAGCTCCAAATCTGTACTGCGATCTAATCCATAAACAAAATACATTCTCCCATCATCTTTCGTGATGGCTCAACCTTCAAACATTTAAAGACATTCATAACTCAAAAGGTTTTGTCAGATATCTCATTAATACATTGATCAATTTGAAATTCAAAATATTTCAAAATGTGCGCTAGTGTGCCCAGCTATCGTCCACACTTCTTCTTTGCTGGAGATTCTCTTGCATCCGTCTAGAAACCATGTAAGTTCATATCTATGAAGTTCAAGACCCAAAATTCTCCAAGTTTTATTCATACATCCGCCAACTTCCTCCATCCAAATTTCAATGAGATTAATGTAACCCAAGAAATGGGTCAATTCATTTTTCATACTTCATAAATCATGGAGGAAAGGTTTTCAAGGAAGATCTAATTTTGGATCTAAATAGAAATTGTTGATTCTCCATGGTACTCTTCATCAAAAGAGGAGAAAAAATCAAAGATAGGCCTACAAGGTAAAAACACTCATTGGTCAAAGGTAGATAATTAGAGTATTCATGAGTAAAAAATAAACATGGAGAATCAAAATAATTAATAATTAAGGTTTGATGTGCTAAGGAATAATTTAAGGATTGCTTAACACTTATAATAACCCTTTCATGGAGAGGGGAAAAAATAACTCCATACTCTTCAAGTCTTGGATTAGTTGGTTTTTCTTAAAACATTTCCATGCTAAACTCCCATCATGCCCAATTTTATCTATCACAACCTTAAATTCATAGTCAATGTCATAGATATGATCACCCATAGATTAAGAACATCTTGGATCCTTCTTAAGTCTTTCAAAGTAGATAAATACGTCGAGGAATAAGGGAATAAGTATCGATATTTCTTCAATTCCAACCATTTAAGAGTCATATGTTTCATCAAATTTTCCTGAGTGAGGCTCATCTTAATGTTCAATCTCATCCATTTCAACTTCACTTTCATAGTCTGTATCCTAAATAGGACAGCCTTCATAATAGACACATCTCATATATGACTAATATATTCCCTTGCAAGATAGGCCATGAAATTTTCTAATATGTAGGTTATCATCTTCTTAGTGTTGTACTATGTTTTCATTGATTTCAAAGGATTGATGCAAAAGGGTTGATGTCAAGTATTGTCATAGTGATGTGTTTGTATAATTGATTTATTGATTATTGGTTATATGGTCATTCATGTAATTGCTATGAAAGGGTTGATGTCAAGTTTTGTAATAATAATATGTTAATATTAAGGGAGTTGTATCTTTGATTCCATGTCATTGTTGATGGGGAGACGCTCTTGGAAAAAATTCTCAAAGAGGTCCCCTTATGGAAAAATAACTCACGGGAAGACGCTTTGTGAAGTCGAAATGGCTAGGTGGTTGAGTATCCCAGTAGTGTGGTTAGGGAACCTGAGTTTGATTGCGGAATAATGTAATGAAGATCAATTAATTTGTAGGAGAAACTATTCCAGATGGATAGTATATGTCATTCCATTTCTGGCGATATGCGTAACGCCACATAAATCCTCACGGTTAGAGATTTATGTCAATGTGAAGTTGGAGAACCCTCATGAGTTATATGGAATTCCCTCGAAGGTAAAAGAAGTAAAATTATTCTAGAAGATCTTAGAATAAGTTGACCTGTCAAAGTGATTAGTCATGTGTTAAGTGGTTGCAACAGGAAAACAATTAAAAATAATTTAGTTGCAACTAAAAGTAGAGAGTTTAGTATTTTTGGATAAAGTGGTTGTAATTAGAAAAAGTGTGTAGAAGTGGGTTAGACCCAAAAGAAGGAAGTTTGGTAAGTTGGTTAGAATATATCGCCTAGAGGAAGCAACTTGGAGAAGTATAAATAAGAGAGACAAGGTCTCTTATGAGTATGATCTTTGAGAATATTGACTATCCATTTATTAAAGGTTATTTGGGAAGGTATTATTGATAGATAAAAATCACAGCAAAAAAATCACGAAACAAAAATTGTGGAAAAAGAATCGTGACAACAAAACCACAACAATAGAATCGTGGCAGTAGAATCGTGACAGCAGAACCACGGCAACAGATTTGGTAGCTGCAGAAATTTGGCAGTTCGATAACTACATCATATATGAATTGTTCCAATTGTTGCATGGTAGGGTATAGGTATTGATGATTTATACAATATTAAAAGTATGTTTTTGGGACATCGCCTTGTGTAAGGTTTTATGGTATTTGGATTATGGAGAGTATCTTGTTGGTTAACTTCGTGATATTGTGCATATTGTTGAGAGTTGAATTGGTGATTGATATTTGTGAGTAGACCAAATTTGGATGATGAGATTGATGAGACAGGTTGAGGTGATAGGTTGTTGTGACAAGTTTTGTTGTGCATAATTGATGGACTTGTCTTGTTATATATTGTTGGTACATTTTCACAGATTTTTTTCTGTCTACAAGATGGGTCTTGTACTTCAGGGTTGGATTCCTCACATCTCGGTTGGTGTTGATATATGCAGGCTGTGTCTTGCAATTGAGAATTGGTTCTCTCTTTGAGTTGGTTCTCTTTTCAGTTGGTGTTGATAAAACCTAACATTGTAGTCTGATGTAACATATAATGCAAAAGGATTAAAAATTTATCTAGTGCTCTTTGCATTCATTATTGTGATGGTTCAAAGTTCTTTATTGTCGATGTATGTTGTTGATATATGCTTACATGAAATAAACTAAGTTTGAATGGAACTAATGAGTAAATGGTGATTGTTAAATAAATTTTTGTAAGAATTGTAAAAGGAGCCTCACACTGATTCAACCCCCCTCTCAGTGTGGTCGGTGTGTCCAACACTTAGAATAAGGGAGAACCCACTAAACCTTAAACACTTACCTTTTCCACAAATGGTAGATTAATGATATTAGTATGTCAAAAAGGGTTTCCATAAACTTCATGTGGATAAGAAGACAAAGGATTTTGGTAATCCTCATCTATAGACCCACCAGGATGATATTTCTCTAAGGGTACTTGTAAAAACTCCTCCCTTTATATATTTTCAAAGAATGTATCAGAAATTCTTATAGTTTAGAAAGGGGTGCAAGTAACTAAGTTGTTTTCATGACCAAAGAAGACCTTTTTTACTTCCTCCCTACTTTCTTCCAACTTGTTTTACTTGATCAAATCATGAAATAATTTCCCTTATTCTTCATGGGATGAGGGAAGGTCAACTATTTCTTCAAAACTCAACTTTTCAACATTATCAAAAAATGGATCATGAGATTCAATATTTTGACATGGGATTTTCTCAAATTTATGTGGATAAGAAAAAATGTTGGTCAATTTCACATTCCAAGTTACCATTCAGATCTTCTTCACAAAGTTTTGTTAAGAACTCTGATACAAAAGCTCCTTCATCCATGTATTCTTCATAAATTTGGATATCTTCATTAGGTAAATCTTCTTCGATGTGGTCACCAAGTGAGTGAATTTCAAAAGGAAGATAATATCCTTCATCATGAGGTTCATCTTCAACTGAGGTGGAAACATTTTCCTAAAAGTTCAAATACATGTGTTTCTTTATTAACTCTAGGATGGAATTATTCTCTTTAATATTAATTTTAATTTCAACCCATAAATCCTATAAGGGATTCCTTTGAAATTTATTGAATATAATATATATCACCCTTTTACGTTCATGAAATAGTTTAATCAATTCATCTAAGAACCCTATAATGTTTTCTTGTGTGGAAAAACCTTCTTCAAAATTATCATGAGTAGAAACTTCATCCATGTTCCTTTGATATTCGCTATCTTGAGCAATAGATAAAATTAATGTTTCCTCAATTTCAATAGTCTCAAGAACTTAATCCTCTTTGTTATCTACAATGTTGTCAAGATAACTCTTTCAATCTTCAAGATGAGGACCCCATCATTTTAGGAAAATATCAAAGAAAAGATCCATGGAAGTTATAATTTTTGGACCCTCGTAATTTCTGACCCTATATTTTTGTTTCATCCCAAACGTGTATACAAAAAGTCTCATCATCACATCCTCATGTACCATGTCGATCTCTAAAATGTATCTTAGGAAATTCTCAATGTGATGAATAGTTAATCAAGGATCATGATCATATATAGGGAGGTCATCTAACCAATCGAGAGACTAATGATTAGGGTATTTAAGAACTAGTTTAACATCAATAGTAGAAAATTTCTTGTGAAATTTTCATGGAGACATTTTCAAATAACTTAAACCAAAGTGGAGTCACTAGGGTGAACAATCAAATTAATTCCAACAAAAATACTTGCTTCACAATGCAAGATCCCAAGATCTAAATTACTGAAGGAGATTGGCCTTGTTCCCTTCAATGGAGTCACTAGGTGAGTAAACTTGTGAAATCCTACTCACCAAAAACTATTGAAGATAAACTTTGAATACCCAAGGAATGGCCATTATCCCCCCAAAAAAAATAAAAAAAAATATTCAAGAATGTTATCTCTAAGACACTTCCTAAAGGTAAATTCCAATCTCTAATGTGAGGGAAGGCCTAAGGAATATATTAAGTGGATCACCGACTATCACCTATATGACTCACGCCTCACTTTAGGACTCATATGAGAAACCGAAAGGGGGATCCTACATAAATGAATAAATTCCTATTAGTTGTATCTTTTTGAGAGGTATGTTGAGAAATTACTAGAGACAAATTCATAGAGCACAATCCTATTGAGAATATACAATCAATGGAAAAACTATAATTTGAGGTGGAAGTTTGAAATTCAAATCTATGGGGAATATAAAGTCCCCAAATATATGAGGAAACATTATGGTTACATTCTCGTAGTGTTCACCTAGGATGCATGTACCCCCATTTAGGATAAAACCCTACCAAACAAGCCTCCCACATTTGAATTATCATACACATAGTATTGCACGTAATATTATAAACACCAGAACAAGTGGAGAAGGGATATATTCCCCACCTATTCTAATTTTTACATCAGGATTGAATATTGTGTTAGACGAGATTTCATGATGCCTCCTTCCACAATTGGATTTAACACTCCTTACCAACTTCTAGTTTTTTTTCGTATCCCTGGAGAATTCACTCTCCACCCTACGCGAAGGCCCCAAATCTTAATCTAAATGTTGGTTTTCTATCAAACAAAAGAACTTGTGTAATTGGTTTTAATATTAAATGTATTAAGGGGGTGTTGATTACATAGAGGTTTTTTGGCTTTAGTGTGCTTTGTGTAGGGTAATTTTTCTTGGTCACTTTATGATATAAGGTTTTCTTGCAAGTTCAATAAAGCATATAGAATGACATTTTATTTTCTCAATTATTTTCAATAAAATATTAACAATAATTAATTGATCAACAAGCAAATCATCCAAAGTATGCCTTTCTATATACTCATGCAAATCTAGTTGACTCATAAATGTTTCATTAAAATTCAAACACTATTGTAACACATTAATGAATGCTTGCAAAACAGTGATGAAGGGAGCTCTCAGAACCACCAAATATTAATGCATATTTTTTAATCTAGGTTAGATTTGTGGTATCACGTAAAAATAAGGAAAATATTAATGATAGAGCACGGTGAAACTAAACTAAGAAAAAATATGTGTATGACGATCACCTTATTTGTTAAATTGTGTGTTAGATATACTCGTAGAATCTAGCGTACAAATGACCTTCTCTTCAAAGTTATGTAATTAAAGTTATGCCTTTGGTTTAATGTAAATAAGGTTATATCAAAATCAAACGAGTTGATGTTCAAATGTAAATAAATTCCATCTAATCTATGACAACGGCGAGTGTTCTAAGTAGAACTAGAAATATATACGACATCAATAATGATATCATAGTTCTAATGGATAAATTTATATATGTACCCAATTATAATAAAAAAAAAGGTAATGAAATGGATCAAAAATGGGAAAAAAAATACTTTCAAACAAACTCCTTTAGTACCAAAGAAAAGAGAAAGTGTTTGGATTGCCAAGAAAACCGAGGTTACTCACTGGGTATTTTTTAGAGCTGTGACTGTCCTAGAATGTGGATGGATGCAAAGTGATTGTGGTAATTCCTTGATGGATTCTTAGGTTGTTTGAATGGTTTTGAGGAGATGTAAAATATAACTAATAACCAAAATAACAAGAACTTCCTAGAGATGGTGATCCAACAAAAAATTTATTCTATGGCTTTGTCACCATGTGTATTCAAGTTTGGGATAATGATATAATTCCACTGATGAGATAATAATCCATGAAATTTGGATCATTTTGAGTCAATCCTGGCATCCAAAGTACCCCAAGTATGAAATAACCAATAACAACCTAAAAAAATAAATGATATAATATGAGTACAACCTACAATTTGTCGCAGTATGCACCACATCTGGGATGTAATGAAATCATTAGGGGTTTTATGAGATGGTTTTATGAACCAGGTAATCTATAGGTCAAATGAGATTCAACAATTCTCTAAAAGAAAGTATGGATACCCCAGGTTTGAAAAATCTATAGACCCCTTTTTGTTTTAGAGAAATAGAGTCAAACCCTTATATATTCAAACAAGGAGGAAATGAAGTAGTGTCTGCGAACATTTTCTGAGGACTTTATAATGATCAATACTTGAACTCAAGAAGGAATAAAATACTATTAAATAAATATATCATGACAATAATAAAGTGCAGTGATAAATTAATGGATCGGTAAATAGTTTGAGTTTGTGGAATGAGGGGATGAAATCGGTCCATTTTAATAGTGATACATTGCAAGGTGTATTCAAGTCATTTAGTAGTACTAATGTCGACTTGATATGGAACACATTCTAGAAAAAAAAAATTGCAGTGTCCCTTTGGATTATGGTATAACTAAGATATGTGAGATTGAAATGGTGTAGTTAAGACTCCCAAACATGTACTAAAACCCTAGATATGAATTTTGAACACTTTTGATTCGTGCAACAAGAGTGTGAACCTGTAAAACATCAATGGACACAAAAAATAAAGGTCGATTAACAAAAGAAGTGTTGGACAATTGGTTTTCATTCAAGTCAACCTTTCGAGAGTGATATTGGAGACTGATGTCAAGCCTTAAAGATTGATTTAAACCCTTGGAGAAGACAAGAATCCCCATAGATGTGGATGATATCATTGGAAAATTGGTTATCATTTGTATGATTGATATTGATGATGAGTTAGTTAGGTACATTTGATGTAGTCTGCATGCAGCCCCTGAGTTCTGGTTATGGGAGCCAATGTTGATTGAGGAATAACGACATGAAGGATAGTGAAATTGTAGGTAATACTACCATATATTAATATTACACATCATGTTGTTTCCCATGATATGTGGACAGACACGTGGTTCCTCACAGTTAGGGAGATATGGCCTTGTGAAATTGGAAGCCCCAAGGAAGGGTTAAGAATCCCTAGTTGGTTACAAGTCAATTAGTCAAAGGAGTAAATAGGTTGTAAGAAGTGATCTCTAGAATCCCTAAATTAAGAGAAGAACTTGCCTAGAAAAAGTATAAATACCCCTCAAGGATTCATTCAAAATCACACTCACACACATACATTAAATATCTATCAAGTGAATTGTTATGGTCTCGTGATTTTGTTATGGTCTATTTTGGTATTTTGGTGAATATGATTGGAAGCGTGAGGAAGCGAAGAAAGTGTGAGAAAAGAGAGAGATTTTCATAGCTACAGAAGGGAAGGGTTTTTTAAAAACACTAATTACTGAGATCCTCACAGTTTGCACTATATATGTCAAGCGAGGAATCCTCATGGGTCATCTAGTGTTTTTCTAGAAAGTCACTTCCACATTTGGGAAAACATGTTGGTACCTAGTTGCTAAAAGTATGATGAAGTTATAGGTTAGTTAACCGTGTAACATAACAACTACATGATCAGAGGTAAGGGTTAAGTCTTATGGTTTTGGTGTTATGGTACATGCATGGTGATGATAGCATGTGATTTGGTTCATATTGCTAATGTGATGGTACATTGATTAGAGACATTACTAGATATTTTGGTTTCTAGTTTGGTTACATGTTATGGTGCACATTTGAGGCTTGGTATATTGTTTTATGAGGTTGCATATTGGTGATGTTGAGGATCATGCTTAAGGCATGTGTTTGAGGGCCTTGGTACATGATTTGAGGCACATCATTGCATGTATGGTGTATGTTTATTGAGGTCTACTTATTGATATACATTGCTGGTACATATCTTGGATACATTGGCACATGGTTTATAGTAGTTGGTTGAGGCATATAATGAGTGATATGACACTTTTTTGAGGTACATGGTTGGCATGTTGTATGATTCGTGATGTTATTGGTATTGGTACATTCATAGAGACACTTTTTGGTGATCTTGATACATGCTTGGTACACATTTGGCACATATTATTGGTATATGGTTGAGGCACTTCATTGATGATATGATGCAGGAGCATCGTAAGCAGCCAACCAAGCAAGCAACATAAAAGCGGGAGACAGCTAGAAAAGCACTAGCGCACATTTTGAAGTGTTTTGAGATTAATGAATGGACATTAATGTAATAGTTAAGGGAAGCATACTTACACTTATGTCTAGATGTTGTAAATAGATCTTGAGCGCTTCTCTCATATGTAGTATGTAAAGGCATTTATTTGTAATGAATGCAAGTAGGTAGATTTAATTTAATAGATTAGACAGTTTAGAAGCGTAGGAGGGAAAACAGATATAGACACCCTCACCCTTATATCATTGTAATTTTTTGGGATGATGATTCAGAATTCATAAGCTGTAGAGCTAAAGCAGAGAGCTGTAGAGAAGAACCCATGTACAAGAGCACTTGAGTTAATATATGAATCTTTGAATCAATTTTCATGGTGTTATGATGCTTACTGTTTACATTTGTTGAATGGTATGTTTACAGTTGATTTGTTTCTCTATTATGCATTTGTTTCAATGTTGTGTTATGTGTGATTTCATGTTGAATGAATGAAGTCTGAGAGAGGAGAAGAATGAGTTTCAATTGTTTCTCTTCCTGAGAATTCCTGCAAGGAGTGCAGTGAAAGTCCGCAAGGTGTGCGTTGATGAGGGATGAGTTTTATCTTAGATAGCTCAGGAGAGATATCATTTTTCTCATACCAGCTGAAGTGTAGGTGAAGCACAGAGTTGTGCAAGGTGTGCGCAGGCTAATTGAAGCCTTGGATTTTATAAATCTAGAAAGAATATTGAGAGATTTATGTTGCAAAGAGTGCATAGGGTCGAAGACTCAAATAACCAGAGGTTATTTGAAGATTTGTCGCAAGGAGTGCGAGCAGGGATCCTTTTGGGGAGCTTAAGTTTACAAGTGAAAGCTCAGGAAGGATAACATCTAAGAAGTGCTCAAAGGGATATGGAGATTGGAATCATCTCGTAGAAATTATGTTCAGAAGGGATAACATTGAGTCGTTTGGACAGGGGTCATTGAAGAGTGCATATGGTGGTCAAAATTATCCGTGGAGAACTCGCAAAGTCATGAGGACTGTAGGATCCAGAGGAGCTGTAAGGTGGTTAGGAGTTGGATGAACCCACCACCCTGATATCAAGAATCAACATGGGTTGTTGATCGTGGTCTGTTTGAGCCGTCAGATCATTTTGAGGATTCAGGATTCACAAGTTCGGAGTGCAGGCCAAAATCGTTGGTCACCCAAGATCCTGAATCATGAAAGGGATTATCAGGTGTGAAATTTTGGAATTTCGGTAATTTGGGGTTCGGCATACCGGAAATTCTGATGACAAGGAATCGGGACCCTTTGCATTTAAAATCCTGAAGTCATGAAACGCGGTGTGCGTTGGGTGTGGGATTTTGGCATTTCAGCTTTCCGTAGTTCGAGAAGTAGAAGAGGCTGTGGTTTTGGAATCAAGATTTTCAAACTCTCAGTTTTTGAAACCCCGAAGAGGGAAAGGAAAATTCTCGAAAAGTCGAGGGACAATCGCGTTGGGAACCAATCGGGTTTCTAGGTTTGAGGACTCAAGAGGTAGAGTTGCATGGTCAACGCAACTCCCGAAATCATGAAAAGCGAAATGTAGAAAAGGTGGGTTCCAAGTCTTAGTCATAAGGTACGTGCGGTGGAAGTAAAAGGAGGGGTCAAGCTTCGGCGAAAATCCTGAAAGGCCATCGATCTCACATTCCTTAGGACGTTGAGCCCATTTCGGCATTCTAGAATTTTGGAGTTCGGGGAATCATAAGGGAAGAGGAACGACTATTGGCTGTCCAGTCAAAGTCTCGAAAGCTGAAAACTAGTGGGTAACAGGTGGCATGTGTTCGGTGCATTGAAGGAGTCAACCTTCGCTGAAAATTGGCATTTCAGCATTTTCCAAGAGCTGTGGAAATACATAGGGACTCTGCAACTCCTAAAACCCGAAGTCCTTTGTGGCTTAATCAAAGGGTTTAATTAACCCTTGGTGTGGTTTTAGTGAATATCCTATGCGGATCTTAGCCTGAGGGTCGGGGGTTTGCGTCATGATATCTTATGGTATATGGTATGGTGTTTATGTACATGGTTGGAACATGGTATGGTACAGGTGTTGGTGCAGGGTTGATGCACTTGTTGTGGTACAAGTGGTGATATGGGTTTGACGCAAGGATTGATGCACTTGTTGATTTTACATGTACATGTTGATGCATGGTTGATGCATGGTATAGGTTGGTACCTGATTGAGACACATATTTTGTGATGCTATGTAGTGATGTTGGTACATGCTTGGTAGAGACATGTGTTGGTGATGYTGAGGATATGGTTTGAGATATGTTGTTGGTGATCTTGATGAGAGTGGATATAGTTTCATGGATGAGACAATGATTGGTTGGATATTGTTTTTTGAAAGCAATCGATTGAAAGTGACAGGTTGGATACATAGATAGATTGRCAGGTTATAGGTAGTTGACAGTGGCAGTGATAGTGACAGTGGTAGTGATTGTGGTAGCCGCAATTGGTATAGATTTATATTTCAGGGAAGAAGAATGGGGAAAGGAAAGGGGTTTTTATCCTCCTTCTAGTTGGAGCCATAGAATTAGGGAGTTGGAGCTTCCTTCAGGTTGGATCCTGATAAMTAGGTGGTTGTAGCCACGTTTTGGTTGGAGTCGAAGAACCTAGAAGGTTATAGCGTCGTTTTGGTTGGAGCTAGAGAATTTAGGGAGTTGTAGATTTCTTCAGGTTGGATCCTGTAAATAGGGGTTTGTATCCTCCTTACATTTGCATATATATATCTTCGAATTTGGTGCTTCCTATGAATGAATTATTGATATATATAAAAAATCATCATATGGTTTTCTCCCATTTGGGTTTCCACGTAAATATCGATGTACTTTTTTCTTGATGTGATGTTTCTTATGTTTACATGCATATGATATATATATATATATATATATATTAGATGCATCCATAGATGATACATTGATGATATACTTTTGAACATTGTTGTTAAAGTGAAAGAATATATATTGTGGTTAAAAGTGGCATAAAGTGGCCACACTTATTCACCCCCCCTCTCAGTATTCCAAAAATTTGTATTAGAGCAAGTTCCTTCAAGGAAACAATTTAACCATTGGAAGGAGTTCATAAAGGATTTCATGGAATATAGTGAGAATGGATTACCAAAGTTTTTTGGTCAGAGTGGTCTAGTGTATGAGATGTGGAGAAGAAGAACATATCTTTTTTTTGTTGGCACATGGATATGATATTTGATATTCAATTTTTACAGGATATAATGGTTCAAAGAAACCAAATACCACAACTAAGAATCAATTCAATAATAACAASAAAATAACAATATATTTCATCATGGAAGGATTACTTGATTCAATAAAGGACAAAGTGGGAAAAAGTTCACCAACTAAAGAAATTTGGGATAAGATACATAATATATATTATTCTCTCATAATAGATTTAGATATTKCTAAAGAAGATACATGTATATAATAGGAAGAAATATGCTCATCGTGTCAMACATATTGAGAAGAGGAAGAGTACGAAGAGAAAGAAGTTGATTACAAATAACAATTGATCAATGCAATTCAATATCTGAGGAGTGGATGAAATGAAAAAAGTCACTCCAGGAAGAACTAAAGAATATGGAAGAACCATATAAATCCAACACCAAAGAAGTCAAGTATATGATTATGATGCTAAAATGTCAACGAGAAGAAGCTAGAAGGATTCAAGAAACTATAGAGGATCAGAAGAATGATTTGGAAGCCAAAATAACAACATAAAGGGAGAAGAAAAAAAGAGACAGAAGATGTTGATCGATCACCTCAAGGAAATAACTAACGATTTAAATCAACTTGAAGCAAAGTTCAATCAACAAGAAAAAAAACTTGAAGATGAAATAATCACATTTAAGATCCAACTTGAAGAAGAAAATGAATATAAGAAGTCAGGAGGAACTAGATGAAAAAGAAATAAGAAGAGGTTGAGAGGCTTGAAGAAGAATTTTTCATGTTAATATTAAAAGTCTTAAAGCTCAACATGAATGTTGGAGAGAAGGAAAAATCCACATCATCATTTAAAGAGAATCCCTCCAGAATTCTAGAAAGGAAGAATGAGGGGAATCCAAATACGTATGCATAAGTAATTAAAAGTTCAATGAAGAAGGAAGAATGGAATTCCTTGAAGAAGAATATTTGATAAGTGCAAAAGTCTCAAGAAGAAGACTAAAGAAGAAGATCCTCCATGTTCAATCCACAAATAAACCTMAATCATGATCATGATCAACCAAGGCAAGAATTTAGAAGGACTACACCACAAACAAGATCATTCACTCCTAGGTATGTAAATTTATTTTATGGTCATTTTTTTTATTGTGCTAAATTTAGGCATAAGGTTGCATATTGTAGGGATTATGGAAGAAATGTTCAAGCAAGAAAATCTTATGTGGCCCCGCATGACATTGAATTTTACAAGTACCAAAAATATGGACACATAACTCATGATTGTAGAAGCATGATGGATACTTTTATGAAAGAGAACATTTATATCATATATAAGAAAGTATGAAAAAAACAAAAAAACAGGTGAACAAAGACSAGGTCCCAAAGATCGCAATATTGGAAATAATATGAGATGAAGAAAAATCTACAGAGAAAAAGGAAGATGTTAGATACAGAAACGTTTCGAGAAGAAATGAAAGAAAAGAAGGAATTGTGAATAAATAACAAGTTCAAGAGATTACACTTTTAGTAAATAGAGAGAAAGATCAATTCACAGGAAGAAAGGGAGAAGTCAAAGTTCAGAGAAATGATGACTCTACAAATGAAGAGGAATATGACTCCACATCATGGCGAGTATTTTTTTGATCCATCCGTCTTGGAGAGTCCTAGTAAATATGAATATTGAATAGGGAGAGTTAGTGTAGTAACTACTAGAGATAAGAGAAACATATTTAGAGCAGTATGAAGTGTTTACATAGACATATTAAGAGTAGTCAGATAACAGAGGCATGGATATCTTCAGTACATGTTGTTCCAGACATACATATTTTGATGAGTAGATAGATCATATTAGTAGAAAATTTTGATTCAATCTGATACAAAGGAACATGTGATGATAAATTTTAGTATATTCAGATGAAGTCGTTAGAATAGCACAATGACAGATGGGTCAACATTGTCCATAGTTTAGTAGTAGAGTTATGGACAATTTGTGACATATGGAAAGAGATGGATTCATGATATGCTTAGAAGGTATAGAAAGCATGGGTCGGAGAAGATGCACAACAATGTATTTACAGTGGGAATCAATGGAATTAGTTGGAATAAGTTGGTCATGGAAAGGAAATAACTGAAAGGTATATCCGAATAGGGAAAGAGAAATTCTCAGCAAAATCTATATCATCAGAATTAAATCATTTGACAGAATGGTCAAGTGACCATGACAAGTGATTGAAGAACTCAAATTTTGAATGATTTATATATATGTTAGTGAAATTAAAGAGGAAGCATGAATGAACAATAAGTAGCACTAGAAGAGAGGAAAGGANAGAATTAAATCATTTGACAGAATGGTCAAGTGACCATGACAAGTGATTGAAGAACTCAAATTTTGAATGATTTATATATATGTTAGTGAAATTAAAGAGGAAGCATGAATGAACAATAAGTAGCACTAGAAGAGAGGAAAGGAAACATTTCACAAGTAGTTATAAAAATTGCAGAGAAGGAAAATCATTAGAGAGATATATCCAGAAAGGAAGATCAGTAGCACATAAACATGGGGAGATATACCCCTAGGGGGATCTATTATTTTTCCTATGATTGGTTTGAGAAGGTACATTTTCAGGAGGAGACATATGAATAAGGGAAATTAACCTTTGGTCAAGAATGAAGAGAAAGAACAGATGCATGAATACAAGGGGAGCATCCCCAAGGAGAGATACCCTTTTCCATTGATGTCAAAGGGGGAGAGTGAGAAACATTGATGAGGAGCAATGGTAATAGGGGGAGAATGAGCATGAGTATTTCCATGTGTAAGTGTTCCCATCAGTTCGAAAGGGGGATATTTTTGGATAGTTGGTTTGTACAGTTGGTTGTCATTGATGTCAACCCTTGGAGAGTGATCTTGGAGATTGATGTCAACCGTTAGAGATTGGTGTCATCCCTTGGAGAAGTCCAGGATGCCCATACATGTTGATGAGATCGTTGTACATTTGTTTATCATCTGTATTATTGAGATTGATGATGAGTTAGTTGGGTACATTTGATGTAGTATACATGCAACCCTAGAGGTGTGGTTATGGGACTCGAAGTTGATTGAGGGATAATGACATGAAGGACAATGAAATTGAAGGTAATACTATCATGGATGAATAGTACATCTCGTGATGTTTTTGGTGATCTATGGAACGCCACATGGTTCCTCATGCTTAGGGAGATATGGCCTTGTGAATTTGGAATCCCCAAGGAAGGGCCAAGAAGCCCTAGTTGGTTACAAGTCAATTAGTCAAAGGGGTAAGGTGGTTGTAACAAGTGATCTCTAGAATCCCTAAATTAAGGGAAGAAATTACCTAGCAAAAGTAAAAATACCCCTCAACGTGTCATTCACAAGAACACTCACACACTTACATTGAATATCTATCTAGTGAATTGTTATGGTATAGTGATTTTTTTATGGTCTATTTTGGTCTTTTGGTGAATACAATGGGAAGTCTATGGAAGCAAAGAAAGTGAGAGAAAAGAGTGAGAGTTTCAGAGGTGCATCAGGAAAGGGTTTTTGAAAAACCATAATTATTGAGATCCTCGCAGGTTGCACTATATATGTCAAGTGAGGCATCCTTGCAAGTCATATAGTGTTTTTTGATCAAGGCACTTGCAGATTTGGGAAAGAATGTTGGTACCTGGTTGATGAAGGTCTGAAGAAGTTATAGGTTAGTTAACAGTGTAACAGAATAACTACAGGATCATAGGTAAGGGTTAAGGCTCATGTTTTTAGTGTTATGGTACATGCATGCTGATGATAGCATGTAATTTTTTTCATCTTGGTAATGTGATGGTACATTTATTAGAGGCATTATTGGCTATTTTGGTTTCTGATTTGGTTACATTTTATGTTGCATATTTGAGGCTTTATATATTATTTTATGAGGTTGTATCTTGGTGATTTTCAAGAACATACTTGAGGCATGTATTTGAGGGCCTTGGTATATGACCTAAGGAACATCATTGGATGTATGGTGCAAGTTGATTGAGGTCTACTTGTTGAGATACATTATTGGTAAATATATTGGATACATTGGCACATCATTTATAGTAGTTGTTTGAGGCATATCATGAGTGATATGGCACTTGTTTGAGGTACATGGTTGGCTTGTTGTATGGTTGATGATGTTATTGGTATTAGTACAATGATAGAGGTACTTGTTGGTGATATTGATATCTTATTGGTACACAGTTGGAACATATTCTTGACATATGGTTGAGGCACTTCATCGATGATGTCTTATGGTATATGGTATGGTTTTTATGTAAATGGTTGGCACATGGTATGGTACAGGTGTCGGTACATGGTTGATGCACTAGTTGTGGTACATGCGGTGATACAGGTTTGGAGCATGGATTGATGCACTTGTTGATGGTACACGTATAGGTTGATGCATGGTTAATGCATGGTATAGGTTGGTACTTGGTTGAGACAAATATCCTGTTATGGTATATGGTGATTTTGGTGCATGCTTGGTAGAGGAATGTTTTGGTGATGTTGAGCATATGGTTTGAGATCTTCTCTTGGTGATCTTGATGAGAGTGGATCTGGTTTCATGGACAAGAAAGTGATTGGTTGGATAGTTTGTTGTGACAGTGATCGATTGAAAGTGAAAGGTTGGATACAGTGATAGATTGATAGGTTATACGTTGTTGATAGTAGAAGTGACAGTGACAGTGGCAGTGATTGTGGTAGTGACAATTGGTCTACATTTATATTTTAGGATGGCAGGAAGAAGATAGGAAAGGGGGTTGTAGCTTCCTTCTCTTTGGAGCCCAAGAATGAGGGAGTTGGAGCTTCCTTCAGTCTGGAGCCCGAGAAATAGGTGGTAGTATCCACCTTCCGATTGGATCTGGATAATCCAAGGGGTTGTAGCCTCCTTTTGGTTGTAACCAGAGAATTCACGGAGTTGTAGCTTCCTTGAGGTTGGAGCCTATAAAGAGAGAATTATATCTTCCTTCCAGTTGCAGCTGGAGAGCTAGGAATTTTGTGCTTCTTATGAATGCATTCTTGATATAGATAAGAAATCATTCTCTGGTTTTCTCCCATTTTGGTTTCCAAGTAAATATCAGTGTATTGCGTTCTTGATGTGATGTTTCTTATGTTTACATGATTATGATATATATATTGGATGCATTCATATATGATACATTGATGATATACTACTATACATTGTTGTTAAATGGAAATAATATATAATGTGGTTAAAATTGGTATAAAGTGCTCATACTAATTCACCCTCCCCTCTTATTATTCCAACAAGAAAGTGATATAACTAAGGGTTTTGGGAAAGATTAGAAAAATGGATTGGCCAGCTGAATATCCTATGAAAGATTTATTAATAAGGATATAAATAAATAAAATTAATAAAGTGCATTTGAAAAATAAAATCTAACTAAAGAAATCAATGAAATATTTGTCTACCATTGGGTCTTAAACCTGGTTGAAGGTTTCTTACGTTTTAGAAATTTAATGAATTTCGTCACACTAACCAATGAGGATGGGGAAGTTTTATATTATGGAAAGGGTTTGAAGAGTTTCCCAAGGAGGGTGAAATCAAACATGAATTAAACCATGAAGAAATGAAGGGGAGATTAATTGCTTTTATGTGGAATGCCATGCTTTAAAAATTAAATCTTAAAACATAAGATAAACTAACCATATTAAGTAACAATATAGGTTATCTCCGTACCTTATTCAATTTTTTCTTATAACTCATATTCAACTCATTAATATTCCTCTCACACTCTTGCCATCGATCTAGCTATTGAAAGAAAATATACCCAAAATAAATGTACCACACCAATGTTGCTAACAAAAATCTTTCCTTTATTCTCCAATAATGAAAAATGAAGAGTGCATCTTGTATCTTATTTTATAGGTGAAAAGTGTTGGGAAATGGAATTTTCATCCTTTTACATCATCTTTTCCCTACTTTCAATCCCTTCTTGTTTATCCATAACCTTGTATTAATGCTTATTAATCATTTTTAATTCTTATATGCAAGATTTATAACCAAGTTGTTTTCCATTAAAGTTGTTTTCCATTACATTTCTTTATTATTTTATATTAATTATGGTTAAATATTAGAGAGGTAAAATACTATGCACTTATCTTTGAAAAGGTGGTTTAGTTTGTTGTTGCAGAAATAATTACCACTTGTTGCTACTTCTGCTATTACTCATGTTGTTACACCAAGCCTTTTGTTCCAACACTTATAACTAAATATCCACAATGGGTACTTGATATTTTTCATATGAGGCCTTATTAAGTCAATATAACTCTATCCTCAAAATATCTCAAAACCAGATCATACTTTTTGATAAATCAACATTTTACTATTTGTTATTAGTTCTGATGTCGTAGTTGTTGTTACTCCACGGGACAATTTTGTAATCCATGAAAATGTATCTTCAACCATCAAGATCTTCCATGGATTTGGATCAAGAACAATCATATTATATGAGAATATAGTCTTAGAACCATTTATACGATTATTTTGATTAGTTTTGGATTATTAGCAAAGATCTTGTGATTATTTACTAGTTGGCTTTGAGTTTCTACTTATTAGTAAAATGTTGTAACCACAAGAGAAACTTGTGGATCTGCATTTATTGTTTTTTTGTAGTTTTTAGACAAACTCATGTATAAAAGAGAGTTCTTTATTCATTCTTGGGGGGGGGGTGGGGGGAGGGTACCCTGGAGAAACTTTCCATACTATGATGGAATACATTAGATTTCTTCGAGATCTTGTGTTAATGTAGATTGTATCTTTGAGATTTCATAGTATGTGTAACTGTTGCATTTTCAAATCTTCCATTTTCTTTGAGCATAGTATGAGATCAAATTAAATTTTTTTTGTTGTATATTAGTGGAAACATTTTTTTTTATGACTACATGGTGATCGACAAATAAATATTTTAGTTAAGTTTATTTATTTATGCAAGTGTGTGAACGTTTCCTTTTCAACAATTTCCTCTTTGTCAAATAGATAAAATTTACTTTCTTCATATCTGTAAGATTTATTTATATTAAATCTCCTTATGTTTTGTGTACTTCTTCTATCCAATCGCCACCAGTGGTTGAGAGAAGGGGAATGGAATAATCCACCACTTATTGATCCCCACAAGAGGTTGAGAGCAAAGAGTTGAGCAACCCACCACTTTATCGAGTGATTTACTTTCTTGTCAGTGTGATTTCATTTATGCAAGAGTGGTGTGATTTATTTCATTCATGTTAAGATTTATATTTTTTCCAATCCATTTACAATAGATATATAGACCCTCCTGATATGTCATGGACTATGTAAAATAGAGTAGATTTCTTCACTGATCAACACCTGTTGTGTGTTGTGATTTAGTTTCTCGCAGTGTGTTATTCTATTCTTCATGTTGTGTGGATTTCCTTCCATGTTTAGAGTGGTTTGATTTACATTACTGCAATGCATGTTCAATAACAAATTTTAGAAGGGAATTTGTAGCCTACATAGACTTTACAACCTAACTTTGAAAGAAAAAAACACACCCTGGATTGACAATTAATAGTTTGGAATTTGATTGTTCTCATAAGAAATTAATTTTCCCAACATTTTGACATTGTTTCTAGGGAGTTAATGGAAGGTGTGAAAGTACGTATGGCATTTTTTTTAGCTTAATTTAATTTAGATCATGTAGTTTTCACTAGCAGTTTCTTTTGTGGTGCAATAAGAGCCACTGATGGTACTAATTTCTTTTTGCAGTAAGTCTGGAAGGGAGGAAGGGAGCATTAGTGAAAGGATATTCTACTACAATAAAGAGTGAAGGGAATTTAAAATCCTTCAAGTTTGAGTCTGGATTAATTCTCAAGGTATGTGCTAATTTTTCATTATCTTTTATATGACATCTTGGGTTGTTAAATATTTTTATTATCCATATAAATTTAGTCACCCCTCCTCTTCTTCTTTTTCATTTGCTTAATTTCTCTCCTTGCATACATATTTCCAACATTCCATCCTCTTTCCCTATTGTTTCCATCTACTTCTCATCTCTCATATTTTTATTTTTATCTTCTCTACCTTTTATTTCTACCCCTCACTCTGAAAATTCCTTTCTCCATTCTTGTGTCTTACATCCCGCCTTTACTTGCCTTCTTATTTCATACTCTTCGTTCTTCCTTTCTTTTGGACATTTTCTTTACCTTCATTACCTACTACTCCCCTTTACTCTTTTCAACATGCCTTTAGTCTTCTTTAATATTGTTTTCTCTTATTTATTAAAACCACGCTCCTTTTTCATTCCTTTACAACCCTCGATTCTTCATCATTGATTGTATATACCCACACCAAGTCCCTTTACTCTTATGCATATTGGTGAATTATTTTATGATGGTTTCCTTTATCATTCAAATTTTCCAAGCTCTCATCATATAAGAATCCCAATTTCATGAACAAAATGTCGAATTATTTCATGGATAATGAGACACCATGTGGACTCTCTTCAATTCTCATGGTGGTTTATATGTTAATCTCTTATTGTTGTATATTTTCAATAATGGGACACTTTGTGGCCTCTTTTGAGGTCCCTTGATGGTTATTTTAGGATTCCATTTCCACCTTTTTAGATTTCATGATTAATTCATCTTTTGCTTCAGATTTTGGGTATATTCTTTACATTTATTACAAATATTGCATAATGCACAATCTAGGATTTGGGAGATCAAATTGTTTTGTGTGGAGGTGTCCTACATAAATAAATACATTTATAAAAAAAATTACACATCATTTGGGATAAATAATGGTTTTTTGTTAAACTCTTTTGGCACTTTGTTACATTGGCTTCATACAAAAAAACACAGTCGGGGCAGTCCTATTTTGGGGGCCCATATGGGAACATTTGTAGAAATTGTTTATATAAAAAGTATCATTTAAAATAGAGTTTTTATCCAAATTGGAATCAATCAATTTGGATCCGAAACAATAAAATTATAGCCAAAATATTAGTTGGATGTGGAGTAGGAAACTCAGGAACATAGTTGGGACAGTCAATTTTTAGATGCCTAAATAGATAGACATTTCAAATATGTTCCTAAGATATATTATCTTGTGAATAGAGTTTATAATGAAATTGGAATCACTTCATTTAGACATAGTATGATAAAGTTATTCCTAAAATACTAATTGTGTGTCTTAAATATGCAGCGCTGAAACTATGCTTCATAAGTTGTTCACTGGAATATTTGACCCATCAATCCTTATTGTATTCAAAATATTTTTCTACTTGGGATAAACACATGAGTATTATTTAATATAAAATTGGAATCACGTTGATCCTTCATCAAATGAAAAAGTTATATTCAAAATAGTAATTGTTGGTCTAGGCTGGAATTTGAAAACAACTCTACCTTGTAGGTTGTTCTTAAGAAAATTTGGCATAGCATCTTATGGAATTTTTAAAACCTATTTATAATGGATATATCCCTATTCATTTAATTTCATTTGGATTTTTAATCACTCTGATCAAGCATTGAACGAATATGTTATCAGAAAAATACCATTGGGTAGTCTAGCTAGCCAACACTCCTCGACAGGTAAAAAAGTTAATTTTGTTTCTCCAATTTGTTTTATGAGAAATATTTGTCATTTTTTTTGTATTTTATGGATGAAGAGATATCGATCACCTCTCTTACTCAAATATATCATGTTTTATTGTAGGTAAGTGCCAATTGTTTTGTAGGTCCCTGGAAGACTAAGGGAGACGATTCATGCACAAGTGATTCTTGAAGAATTTTTTTTATACAAAAAGGCGTATACACTATAGACATCCTTCATATATATTTATAAGCCTATCGATATTGTTACATTGTTGGTACATGTTTCTACATGATCTTCTTACAATTTTGCTACATGATGCTATTACAATGATGTTGCATGTTGCCACATGTTGCTCTTACAATACTACTACATGATATTGCTACTCTCAGCTTATTGTTTCACTACTTCCCCAATTGTTTCATCAAAGTTGAAAATGGATTGGAGAACAATAAATATAAATAATGGATTATAATATAAAGAGAAGGCTACAATCAATATCCATCAACACATTTCCCACATCCATGTTGAAAATGAAGCCTTTCACAAGACCTAGTATTTATTGTTCTCATTCATCAGTATCATGGTATGCGTATGAATTTTCTCCTTCCCAGTTTATATACTAAGGATAATTTATGTGGTTTCCCTTGACTATTAAATGTTTCCATTACTATAAAGACACAAATTCAACATATCACTTCCTTCTTGTTGTTACCCCCATCCCTAACCCATGCAATAAAGTGAATTGGCTCACTTACAATGTTGAGTCACCCTGTTATCCCATTCTCTTCCTTAATAAATTTGATGGTGAAAACCTATCTCAAGAACCATCATATCATGAAATAATTGAAAAACAACTTGCTGGTGGGAATTCCTTGGGAACAAAAATTTTTGACTGGGAAAATCCTATGGGTGTAGTTAGACAGATCTTGTTTGAAAACCAACTTGTTGGAAAAGAAGGTTTGGAAATCAGTAATAAAGTTCATTTTCAAGTTCCAGTTTCTCTCTAAATAAAAATTCCCAAGTTTCATGCTCCATTGTAAGGATATGATACATTTTTTTCTCTATGAATAATGATCTCCAATTGAAATAAATATTTCCAAGATTCATTATGACATCAAAAGTTTTCTCATGATCTACACTATGTTATATGTTCTAAGATCCACACTACTCTTCCTTACATAGATTCTACATCATTGTGGATCATATTAGATCAAGATGTTTCTAAAAATATTATGGACTTCATAGGTAGGTGTAGGTATTCTTATTTCTCTTTTCTTTAATCATGATTCATTGAATGTTATTGGTTTGTATTTGGAAAATCACTTAGGTCTCTATCCTACTTCCTCATATTTTTCCATTTCTTGGGGGTGGGATGTATCCTTTTTTTTTTTTTTTTTGNTGAGGGGGGGGGGACACCATCACCTTTACCTTCCATAACACTCCCTCACTATTCGCGTTCAACTTCACTATAATATCTATGCATGAGAAGGATTCTGAGATGCCCTATTATTTCTCCACAAGAACCAACATTGAAAGGATTGTTTGCTTCTACATAAGAACCAACATTAAAGGACCTTGTTACTATCACATAAGAACCAACAACATGAGCTCAAGAAGCCACTTCTATTGCTCCATAAGAACCAACAACATGATCTCAAAAATCCACTGTTATTTCTCCACAAGAACCAACAATAGATAAAAGAATGGATGACATGAACAAGCCCATGAAACTACTTGGATAAAGCAATGTGCTTCCCCACAAGAACCTATAGCAAACGATGTTTTTATAGAATCCATTTAGATATAAGAATATGTTTTCATACAACAGGGTAAGGAAACCGAGTTATTGGGTTCATTTATATGGTTCACTAACATATATGTTGGTTCACATTTTCAAAAGTTGTTGTTGTTGACATTTATTCGAGGCCACATGGATAAACATTATCTTCATTAGTTTTTGGGTAGTAGGATAAGAAGTTTGATAGCAGAAATCTATTTACGCATGGCCATTTATCATGATCTGTACATTTGGCATCACCTGCATGGGCACTTTCTTCACATATAGGAAGGTTTTTTTTATTCACACATACAAGTTTATTGAACATTTTCCCGTATATTTGATGACTACCTATTTTAGCATTGCTCGGTGTTTTGAGATTCTCATTGTTAGTTTGTTATGGGTTTTAAGCTTACTACAAATGGGTTGTTGGTGCATTATATCATCAATGATATTTTTATATTATACTATGGCACTGAATGAGAGGGTGTTTTGAAACTATTGTCAACTTTTGTTTGACATGATATTCCATGGATTTTTCCATTTACATGCAAACCATTGACTGTCCATATTATAATAGTGGTTTCCACATTGCCATTGTTTTTAAAAACATTCTTGGAACTCACCTACAACCAACCAACGTCTCATCAATCATAATTATAGTCATTCTTAACAAAAAAACACTCATGATCAAGAAGGGTTCTACCATATGCATCCCATGATATGTCAAGATACAGCCCTATGAACAACTCTTGTTTTACCTAAGGTTAGGTAAATCTCTAGTTTTGGGGAGTGGTTGTTGTCATTCTTTGTGGATTCTATAGCCAACCATCCTCTGTTAATTTTTTGTGGGCGAATGTGCTTCCTTTGGAATATTTACTTTGCCAATTTTTTCTCGTTGGTTTGATCCATGTCCCACACAACTTAGTATCCCTCAAAATGAATATGCAAAGTGTATTTTGGTTGTGAAGAGATCAATGAAATATGAACTCATCTTTTGGCAGCCTTGGATAGATTTGAGATGCTTTTGATATGAGGTGTCATAAGTATCCTTGTCAAAACTATTGTTTTACATAATTTTAAACCATGGATACAAATTATGGATGGCTTGTTCATATGATTCCAAATGGATTTATTCTATGAAATTTTAAACACACAACTTTGAGCATTCATAACAAGTGTTCACTCGAGCTTATAATTTTTTACTCATTCATGATTCTTTTTACAAGTGTATAAAATTGAAGTGAGGTATTTTGAAAACTGTGAACTAGGTATTCATGAAATTTGGAGGAGATGGGAATTATGGTAGGATGAAAAAAACCCCAAAAAAATCAGCAAACCAAATTAACAAAATTCCAAAAATCAAGTTTCGTCACCTTCAACCATTTTTCGCATATCTCAATATCTTTGATGTGGGTATCTCCAATTTTTGGTGAGGAGAAGCAATGGGATGGTAAAAATATGATTGAAAAATCTCACAGAAAAACTGTTTGTGGTTTATGGAAAAATGGTTAAAAAAAAATTGTTACTCCTACAACTCATTTGTTGAAACTAATTTGTTGTAACTTGTTTGCTGCAACTTGTCATTTGTTGAAACTCATCTATTGTAACTCATATGCTACAACTCCATCAAAATTGCTAAGGATCACTTGATGAATACTTTTGAAACATGCACTGTAGCAGAAGAAACAAATCCCCAAGACAGCATAAGCACTGCCACACAATAACTAGCATTGGATATGGAAGGGAATGACACCAACACTGCTACACAAGAAATAATGTTGGCTCTCAGAAAAAGAAAAAAAATCACGTCATTACAAAAGAACCAACAATGAATTAAAAATGTGCACCACAATAACCTATTGCGGACATGGGGGAAATGATCAAGAACAAAAAATAAAATCCATTAACATTGTTCGAGTAAAATCATTTATGCAAGCTTGTAGGAGGGTTCATGGAAGTGGAAAACTAGCAAGCAACATTTCAAGGTAATTGACAAGTGCATTGAAAAAATGGAAGTCCTTACAACTTGGTTGTTGGTTACATGAGGGAATGAAACATATTTAGTTTGGGGGAGGTGTTGGGCCATTGAATTGTCATTGTTTTACATCATTGTTTTCCTACTTTCAATCCCTTTTTGTTTACCCATAGCCTTGTATTAATTCTTATTAATCATTTTTATGCTTATACACGAGATTTAGAACCAAGGTGTTTTCCATTACATTTATTTAGTATTTCATATAAATTATGGTTAAATATTAGAGACATAACATATTAATCACTCATATTTGAAAAGATGGTTTATTTTGTTGTTACATAATCAATTGCCACTTGATCTTACTTTTGTTGTTACTCATGTTGTTACTCTTGGTGTTACTCCTAGCTACTTGGTGCAATAGTTGTAACTAAATTTACCTGAAGTGGGTACTTTCAAGTTTTCACATGACACATTATTCATTCAATATACACATAGCCTCAAAATATCTCAAAAACCCATATCATAGTTTTCAAGAAAATGGGATTTTACTATTTGTTGTTACTTTTGATGTCACAGTTGTTGTTACTTCATGAGACAGTTTTGTAATCCACGGAAATCCATATTCAACAATAAATATATTCCATGTATTTGGATCAACATCAATCATCATATATGAGAATAGAATATTGGAACCATTGATGATATTAGTTTGATTAGTTTTGGATTATTAACAAAGATCTTGTAATTATTTACTAGTTTATTTTTAGTTTCTACTTATTAGTAAATTTTTGTAACCACAAGACAAACTTGTGGATCTTCATTTGTTGTTTCTTATTTTGGTTTTTAGACAAACTCATGTATAAAAGAGAGTGCCTTATTCATTCTTGGGGGGATCTATTAGAGTAATTGTCCAGACTATGATGAAATAAATCATATTTCTTTCAAATCTTGTGTTATGTAGATTATAGCTTTGAGATTTCATAGTATGTGTGATTCCTGTCTTTTCAATTCTGTCATTTACTTTGAGAATAATGTAACATTTAATTATTTGTTTATGTTGTATATTAGTGGAAATTCGTTTTTTTATGACTTCATGGAGATCGGGAAATACATATTTAGTTCAATTTATTTATTTATGAAAGTGTGTGAACGTTTCCTTTTCATCAATTTACTCTCTGGCAAATAGAAAAAATTCAATTTATTCAATCCTACAAGATTGAATTAGATTATATATCCTTGTATGTTGTGTGCTTCTAGACAATTCCCTTTGGTGGTTGAGAGTAAGGGACTGGCATAATCCACCACTTACCGAACCCCACAGGTGGTTGAGAGTAGGGAGTTGAGTAGCCATTAGATGTTTCTTATGTTGAATCAAGTTATATTTTAGGTTTTCAACAAAACCATGAAAACCATCATCCCTTCTGGAGACTAGAAGGAAACACTATGCACAGAGTGCACAATGCAGTCTCACCTGAGATGGCTTATGGGTGACTATAGGACCTAGATGTTTGCAATCTTGGAAGGGAGGATGTTGTGAGGATGTTAGACATTCTTTACACCAAAAAATATATCACATCTATCATTCTAACACATCATTATATCCAGATATACCATTTTGTAACCATTTGCAATCATTTAACATTCATTTTGAAACAATAATTTTGGAATTATACTGTGCAGTGTATGTTACTATTACCAGATTCATTCATTCATTCATTCATTCATTCATCATAACTAACGGTAGGAATAAATAATACAAAAATTTCACACAGATACATAAATTTTATCATGGTTCACCCCCCTGGGCTACGTCCACAAAGATCTCACATTATTCTCTTTTTTATTATGCTCCATCAAATTTCATAGCGTTGTGTGCATTAGAGATGAGTAAAACTGAGGTTATTGAGGATGAAAAGATCATACCAAGATCCACAAATTGTGACCTTACCCTTAATTACAAGGCATATATCTTTCTAAAAAACGAACACTAATATCATCTCAGTATTAGCTCCATATCTCTCAACAAAACTCACAAATCAAGCATTTACTAACTAACTTACTAGATATTCTCAGATCTCATAATACCTATTTATACTACAAAAGGGTAAAATGCTCATCATAACAATGACCAAAATCCTAACCCACTAACCCTAGGTGGATTAAGTGTTTCCAATTTCTAGCTCCTATACGCATGGCAAGTCCAAGATCCACGTCCTTCTTCCTTCCTTTAAATTTCCTACTTTCTCACGCTGCTTTTCCTTGTTTTCTAGTCTATTTTCTAATTGTCTTCATTAATTGTTGTGTTTTTCCCCAAAATGGCCTGCACCAACATGCCCCCAACACTCACTTATGGATCTTCCCGAGCCACTTAAGTAGTGCGTACCTCCTGCATTGACTTCTCTAGCTCCTGGAACCTGCCAAAAAATTATTCAACTTTAGATTTTACTTGCATTGTCTTATTTACTACAGTCTCCATAGTCTGTGTAGTGATATGTTATTTCAACAGTTCTCCACTTTCCATGCGAACTTGTTCAACTTGATCCTTAGTTGTTTCAATCTCTATCATCGTTTTCTCTTCTCCTTCTTGAAATGGTTCCGACTGCGCCTTCCTTGACTTCTTTTCTACTTGTATACTCTTCATCTCTACTTGTAAGTTCTTTATTTCTTGCACACTCCTCAATATATATGGTATTGCCATCTTCTTCTGCTTTTTCTTTAGTTCTTGGAGCGTTGTGTTTACAACTTCCTCTTTCTTTTATAACTCCTACAGTATGTCATACTCCTACAGATCTATCCATAATTGTGCACTTTTATTGTATAACTCTATGATTTCATAAATAATCATCTCAATTCTGTATGTATGACCTCTAATCTCATGCTCTATTTGTGTCCTTACATCAGGTGGAGTAGTCGGTACTAGGATATCCAATAATTTTGCAATGTGGGCTCTATAACCCTCCATAGTTCGCGCTATTTTTCCAATATTACCCTATGTGGATATATTTTCCCCTTGTGCACTCTCATAAATAGTTTTGAACAGTCCCTCCACTTTCTACTCTAATATTTCAATGTGTTGATTCACTTCCTAAATCTCGACTTGCACCTGGTTAAGTGTCATTTCCAATGTATTATTTACATCGTTGGTCAATTATAAACCTGTCACATATGTGTGGTCCCTTGACTGAATATCTTACGCGACATTGATTTGAAGTTTATACAATGCCTTTGTTGGGACCTTGGGTAGTGCCAATTCCAAATGGTCTGCGTATTTCAATGGTTTATGTGTTGTATCCTCATTCACCTCCACCATCCCTTGGGTTATACAAACAATTTTGTTCCCTATGGATATTATCTGCACGATTTCCTATTCAAGAACTATCCTTTCCTCATATGTTTTCTTTTGTTGCACCTGTTATTTCTATTGTGTTGTAGTGAGTTACAAATGCGCCAGTGCATCCTTAACCTCTATCGACGTATTTACTGTCTCCTCCCTTTGATTCTCTACATCATACCACACATCTATCGTGCGGTTATGTACTTTATCTGTATCTGACTTTGCATCATCCTCTATCAATGTGAGTTGAGGAACCTCCTTGTGCACTTTCATCCTCTTGCGCTAGCCTGCTGCCTGGAAAACTGTTCTTTTTAATGGAAGATTCTTTGTGTGCACGGTTAACAATGGTACATCCATCTCTCAGAGACTTCCACCTCCAGTTTCCTCTAGTATAAGCTTATTAATATATTTTTGCAATCCTCAATTTAGTTCTAACATGTTTTCCTTTTCCTTAGTTGGAGCCTTAGGGATAGTACTTTTCTTCCTTGGTTTCGTAATGGTTGAACTACCCCCTATTTCTTTCGCATGCTCTATTTCTTTCCTTGTATTCATTGTTGGACTAGTTCACTTCTTTGAAGGGCCAGCCTATGTTTGTTGCTTAGTTTTTGATACCTTCTTTGGGATCACTATGTTAAGCCCTAAATAGTGGCTCATTACCCCTAAATTGGGGCATATTACATTAGTAATTTTATTTTATTTATGTCAGCTTTATTCCATTAGTTGTAATTATACCTCTTATTCTCCTATATATACCAAGGAGACATTTTCATTTTGAATCATCTTGTAATTGAAAATTTATGTGGGCATAAGGAGGTTTCCCCCTCGAATAGGCTTATTATCTGAATTTATCTCTTTTTCAAGGCATTGATTACTTATTCTGAGGTTTTTCTATGCTATATTGATATTTGGTTCCTAACATATGGTATCAGAGCTCAAGGTCTTGGGGTTGCGCTAATACATCTGAGACACCTTGGCATTTTCGCTATAACATTTTTTCTACAATGTTGCATAAGGAATGACTTGGAGGATATTTATCATATGGATCAAGGTATGTTGGGTAAAAATTTCAGCTCCTGAGGCCTTAAACTTTCAGAGATAGATCCTGTGCACGATGGGGTTTTGGAATCATCCTAAACTGAGTCATTTCAGAATTTTCTCTATAAAAACGTTTATGTAACGTTTCATACCCTAAAATATGGAGGATATTCAAAGAAAGTAGTAAGGTATCTGTGGTGAAACTTTCAGCTTCTGGGTCATCTTTCATTTGTAGATACACGCTATGGAAGATAGAGTATCTGACTAGTCCTATTGACTAGTCTCAAGAAGGTGTTCCAGGTAAAACAGTCATAACTTCTTCCTAGAGTATCCAAATTGAGTGAGACTAGTTGCATTGGATAGTGGACAGTCTGTAGTATTTTTGGTACGATTTTCAGAGTTTTATATCAGTCATTTTGTGTGGGGCACGCTATACAAGTGATATCTCCAGGAAAGGACAAAAATCAGCAAGTTGTGGGGAAGTTACCATAAATTCCACTTGGCACATCCAATTTTGATCAGACCTGTGGAATTGTAGTGAATAAATATCAGAGACCTATAAAAAAGAAAATTTCATACTCAAAAGGGCCAAAATTTTGAGATACGATAAAAGGAATATTGTCTAGCAGAACCACTTCAAAATCAAGGTTTAAAGTGATACTTGGCCAACATGCCACCAAAAAAGGAAATGCAAGATACCAGATATAATAAATACGCAGAATAGAAATAAAATGCTAGAAATGTTAGAATAACAGTATGATAACCAGCATAATCTCCACAATAACACATAAATAATATGAGAACAACAACTGAAATAACACTTTGATTCAGAAAGCAATGTTCACAGGCCTCTTCGAGGGGGCAACCTCCAGTCGAGCAACACTCTGTTACAATAATCTCCAAGCTAGGGTTTTCATNCGGCATGCCATGAAGCTTGAATACCTAGTCCATGAAAATTTGAGCCACCGTGGATGCAGTAAATGGGTGGTGAAGAGCGCAAAAATGAGCATACTTGGAAAGGAGATCCACCACCACCATTATGACCAATTTATTCCCCGATTTGGGTAATCCTATAATAAATTCCATAGAGATATTCTTCCAAATAGCAGGGGGAATCAAAAGTGGTTGGAGGGTGCCCGGAGATTTGATTGTTTCTCCCTTGTTGTGTTGACACACCTCACATTCAATGACAAACTTACGGATGTCCTGTTTCATACCATCCCAGAAAAAATAATGTTTGACCATGTCATATGTTTTGGTGAACCCTGAGTGCCCCACTGTGGGTGTAGCATGAAGCTCAGAAAGTACCGTGGATTTGAGCTTGGATTGTTTACTTAAATACAAGCGACCTTTGTATCGAAGCTCATCCTAAAGCCATGAGTACCCTGGGGGAGCCGGAGCCTTGTTCTGCAATTTCTATATCATATGCGAACTTTTGGGATCTTGAAGACATTCCTGGGGAACAACTTGGAGCCAATTGGGTACAATGAAGGAAAGAGAAAAAAGGGATCCTTCGTCTTCATATTTCCGGGACAGTGCATCCTCCATGACATTGTATTTTCCCTTCTTGTAAATGATCTCATAATCATATCCAAAGAGCTTAGTCACCCATTTTTGTTTCTCTTGGGAGGAAATGCGTTGTTCCAGAAAGTACTTGAGGATTTGATGGTCGGTCTTAATTTGGAAGCGTTGCCCCAAGAGATAAGGATGCCATAGCTCAACAGCATGCAGAATCGCCAACATTTCATTTTCATAAATGGGTTTCCCCAGATTCCTTTCAGATAGTTGCTTGTTGGTGAAGGCCAAAGGTCGACCCTCTTGCATAAGGACAACGTTGATTCCTTTCCCTGAGGCATCACATTCCAACACAAAGGTCTTTGTGAAATTGGGAAGGGACAAAACTGGAGCGGTGCACATGGTCGTCTTTAAGGTTTGAAAAGCTTGAGCAGCTTTTGGAGTCCAAGTGAAAGAGTTCTTTTTGAGGAGAGTCATGAGAGGTGCTGCAATCTTTCTATAGTTCTTAACAAACTTGCGATAATACCCTATTAGGCCCAAAACTCCACGCAAGCTTTTGAGAGTCTTTGGGTGCAACTAGTATTGCATAGATTCAATCTTTTTTGGGTCCACCCTGACGCCATCCTTTCCCACAAGATGACCCAAGTATTCTACTTCTGAGGCACCAAAAGCACATTTAGACTGTTTCAGGAAAATTTGGTGCTAAGAGAGTAGGCAGAGAACTTGATCCACATGGGTAAGATGGTATGTCTAGGTTTTGATATAGATGAGGATATCATCAAAGAAAACTAAGACAAAATGATGGAGAAAAGGGCAGAAAACATGGTTCATGAGGCTCTGGAAGGTGGAGGGGACGTTACACAAGCCAAAGGGAATGACCAAAAACTCACAGTGGTCGTCATGAGTGCGAAAGGCTATCTTGGGAATGTCAGCCTCTTTCATACGTATCTGGTGATAGCCCGAGCGAAGATCAAGTTTGGTAAAGAATTGGGTGCCACTCAATTCATCCAGGAGGTCATCAATGACAGGAATGGGAAATT
>SNQJ01S0100703.1:0-20096 GCA_010110895.2 Picea sitchensis | reverse complement strand
AGGGAACTTCTGTTGGCTTTTTCTTTCAAGAATACATGATCACCCACTTTAAATTCCCTATGAGTTCTACCCTTATCAGCATAAATTGTCTTCCTGTCTTGGTCAACCTTTAAATTTTTCTTTATTTTTATCATTGTCTCCTCCATTTCTGTGAGCAAATCTAGCCCAACCACTACTTTGTCTGTTGGGTTATCCCAACTTACCAGTGTGCTGCACTTTCTGCCATAAAGTGCCTCAAACGGGCTCATCTTTAGAGATGGTAGGTACCCTTTTTTATAATAAAACTCTCGCAAGTGTAAGTAGTCTTCCCATTTTTATGGTTTATCCATCACATACATCCTCAACATATCTTCAATCACTTGATTCGCCCTCTCTATTTGTCCATCTAATTCTAGATGATAAGATGTACTAAAATTCAAATTTGTTCCAAATCCATTAAATAATACCTTCCAAAATTTTGAGGTAAATTTTGGATCTTTGTCGGACACAATTGTTTTGGGTATGCCATGTAATCTAGTAATTTATTTCATATAAACATCAGTGATGTTGGATTCCTTGTGAGTGAGCTTAATTGGAACAAAATGGTAATCTTTATTAATCTTATCCACCACTACCATGATAGAATCATGTTTCTTGTTTGTTCTGGGAAGTTTGGTGATGAAATCCATTGTTACAACTTCCCATTTCCACTTAGGAATGGGTAATGGTTGTAGCAAACTAGCTGGTTGTCTATGCTCAGCCATTACTTTTTGACATTCCAAACATCTGGCAATAAAATCAACAACCTCTTTCTTCATGCTTGGCCAATAATATTGGCTCTTGAAAGCTGCAATAGTTTTTTGATATCCTGGGTGCCCAGCATAAGGTACATTATGCATTTCTCTCAATATCATATTTTTCAATTCCTGAGAATTTGGTACATAAATTCTTCCCCTGTACATGAGAATTTCATTATTATGAAGGTTGTATTCTTCAATTTTCTGTTGCAAATTACCTTGTTGTAATTTTGCCACTAATTCCTTGTAATGAAAATCTAATTTGGCATCCTCTGAAATTTTGTCTTTCAAATATAATTGGTACATGCTAATGGTTGTAGCATGCATTTCATGCACTCTTCTACTGAGTGCATCAGCTACTTTGTTCTCCTTTCCCTTGATATTATTTATATCAAAGTCATATTCACTTAGAAATTCTAACCATTTGGTTTGCCTAGCATTTAGAGTTGTCTGATCAAATAAATATTTTATACCTTTATGGTTTGTTCTTAGCTCAAACCTTTTCCCCATGAGTTAGAGTCTCCATTTCCTCAAAGCATGCACTATGGCTTCCAAAAACAAATCCTGAGTGGCATAGTGTCTTTCATGCTCCGTCAACTTCCTTGATTCATAACATATAACAAACCCATTTTGACTCAGGATTCCACCAAGTCCCTCTTTACGTGAATYTGTGCATACAATAAAGTCTTCATYCGGGTCTGCAATCCTTAGTATTGGAGAACTTGTTAATAATTGTTTCAAGTGTTGGAAAATATTTTCACAATCCAATGTCCACTGAAACTTCACACCCTTCTTTTGCAAGGAAGTGATCGGGTGTGCAATATTTCAAAATCCTTCAATAAATCCCCTATAGTATCTTGCAAGGCCAATGAATGATCTAACTTTTGTCACATTGTTTGGTGTTGACCATTCTCTAATGGCTTCTATATTCTCAGGATCCACTGTTGTCCCATCCTTTGAAATGATATGCCCCAAATAATGAATTTGCCTCTTATAAAATGAGCACTTGCTCAATTTGGCATACAACTGATGCTCCCTTAATACTTGTAACACCATCCTCARATGATGTTCATTCTCTTCCTCTRACTTAGAATATATAAGAATGTCATCCAAAAAAACAATGACAAACTTGTCTAAATATTCTCGGAAAATGCCATTCATTAAGCACATGAAAACAATTGGTGCATTTGACAACCCAAATGGCACCACTATGAACTCATAATGACCATACCTTATCCTGAAGATGGTCTTGCTGATATCTTCCTCTTTAATCCTTACCTGATGGTATCCTGACCTGAGATCTATCTTTGAAAAGATCTTTCCATCCTTCAATTGATAAAAAAGATCATCAATCCTTGGTAGAGGATACTTGTTCTTTACAATCACTTTATTCATCTGTCTGAAATCAATGCAAAGTCTTAATGTTCCATCATTTTTCTTTACAAACAAGACTAGGGCACCCCAAGGTGACACACTTGGGCATATATACCCCTTCTTAAGAAGCTCTTCAAGTTTCATTTGCAACTCCCTCAGCTCTGGTGTACTCATTCTGTAAGGATTCTTTAACACTGGAGCTACTCCAGACATTAGATTTATAGAGAAATCAATATCTCTCTTTGGGGGTAGTCCTATCACCTCCTTGAAGACATCTTCAAAATCTTCCAGGACTGTATACTATTCCAAATTTGACACCTTATCTTTAGGTGTCTCTTCCATATGAGCTGCAAATATTTGACACCCTTTTTTGTAACATTTCTTCAGCTGCAATCATGAAATTTCTCTGATGGTTACAGCCCTGGGAATTCCCTTCACTTTCCTTAGGTTCCCTTCCTCACCCAAGCAAGTTAATTCCTTGCTATGACAGTCTAGCACAACATGATGTTGGTCCAACCAATCCATCCCAATTAGATAGTCATAGGAACCTAAAGGAAATATGTTCAAATATTCCCTGGTGTTCATTCCATTCATGTCCATGAGACATGACTTAACCATCTCATTAAATTTTCTTTTGGCTCCTATAGCCAACTGTACCAACCAAGATTTTCCATGCTTGCTTCTTGGAAAATGCAAACTTTCCACCATCATGGGATCTATATAACTATGACTAGCTCCTGAATCAATTAAAATAGAAATGGTTTGCTTGTTGATCATACCTTCCACTTCAATCATATGTGACTAATACTCTACTTGCTTGTTGTCCAGGGATGCATAGATCCTTGGCACATTTATGCCCATGTCCTCCACTATTTCATCTTTATGTACATTGTGAACAATTCTCACTTTGTCACCTCTATGAGGACAATCTCTGAACATATGATCCACTTTACAACCCCAACATTGAATAGGTGGTTGCCTTGGCCTTTGACCCCTTGTCTCAATCATTATGGGATCTCTAAGAGTTTCTTTTCCCTGAGGATTATTTCTGAAGAATGGTGGCTTAGACCCCTTCTTCCTTTGATCCATCTTGAATTTATTTTTGTCTTCCCAATATTTTTGGAAATTTGGCCTTGATTTTTGCTAATCATAAAGGCATTTATCTCACCTTATGGTCTCCTCCAATGTCTTGGGATCATCATACTGTATTTTTTCACTGATGAATGATGGAAATCCACTCAAATACCTTTGAATCTTAACTTTCTCATCCTTGATGAAAGAGACATACTTTAGCAGTTCTAAAAACCTTCTTTCATATTCATCTATTGTCATACTCCGAAGATTGAGTTCAAATAACTCTTTCGTTTTCTTGTCATAGTATCTCTTAGTCAAGTATTTCTTCCCAAAATACTTCTTGAATTCCCTCCAAGTAACACTTTTCTCTTTAATGTGTTGCACCTGCACAAGATGATCCCACCACACAGATGATTTTCGCTTGAGTTGATAGATAGAAATTCTACCTTCTGCATGAGAAGAATAATTATGAAATTGAAAATACTTTCTCATGCCCAACAATAATGTCTTTGCATCTTCATCCTTCTTATGCTCACCATCAAATGTAGGAGGTTTGATTTTGTTCATTTCTCCTCATAGCTCATCCACCCCAGACCTCTTTTTCTTCCTGACAGAGGATGGACTTGAGTTGTTGTGTTCTCTCTTATGGGAATGCCTTGGGGAGTGATGGTGATGTATGCTAACACTTATGGTTATTCGTTTCTCATCAGGAGGCCCGTGACTTCCAGATTTTCTTGAGCCACTCTCCTTATCCAATTTCTTTTCTATTTTGTCCAAGATATCCAATAAGTTCATTTTGAAGTCATCCTACTTCTCCTTGGCCTTCATAATCTTTTTGTTATTATATTTATGGCTTTGGACATCCTTTTGCAAATTTTTAAATGTCTCTGCCATATTCATGTTTTCATCCCTTCCTTCTCCATGTCCATTGGAGTTTGCTCCTTCAATGTCCAAATGGACATCCATCCCTTTGATCTCATCCTCCTGAATGGAAGTCCCCTATGCCTATTCTATTCCTATGGAATCTAGGTTTATCTTTATCTGATCTAGTTGTTGTTAGATCTGCAGAATGTGCAACCAACAAAACTCTGTCAGGCTAACTGTTTCAATAATTTTTATGAAAAATATGAACCATTTTGGTTCAATAATATATCAAAATTATTTCTTATGATTTCCTGAAAAATTAAGTTCCTAGATCAATTTTCTGGGTGGATACATAGATTCTACTATCCAAGACCTTTCCAACACCTTCTGCCATGCTCAATTCTGAGTCTTGAGCAAAAAGTTATGCCTAATTAAAAATTGTCCGTTAATTTTTCTGTTCATTTTTCAACTTCGCACAAATTTGCACTGTAAATATGCATTTTTGCACCTACGCCTTTGGATTTTTCATAATATCTCAATTGGGTTTCCTCATATACATATTATGGACACTCTGTTGAAGTTTCAACTCATTCTGGGTTCTGGGCTGCTAGTTACAGCCTACTGAAATTCTAGACCAAAATACCATATTGTAACTGGTATGCTACAAGTACCTTCTTTGCCATATTAAACACTTTTAATATGCCCAAAAATTTAATTCATCTCTTGGAATGTATTCTATGGTTCAATAGTTTTCCATTAACTTCTCTTGCGCCTCAATCTGATTCCAGAGAAAAAGGTTATGACTCTTTGAAGTTAGTGGGATCTGAAAATTTACCCTTCACTGTTTGTGTTGTAACTTTCTCATAAAAGCTTCGTTTGACGAATAGTTTACACCATTAGAAAGATCTTTCCGATTTATTTTATTTGATTTGCGGATACAATTTGTACCTTTGGTACACCTCTATCTCGTGGTTTTTTAGTTTCTCAAAATGCTCTGAAGGGCCTAAAAAATGAGCTGCAAAAAGATGGCGTTCAGATGATATAAAACACCGCAGAAAATCACTGGTTTTCTGTTGTTGTTCACCCTTCAAATGACTTAACGCGCATGAATTTCAATCTGTGAACCTATATTTACCATGTGCATCCACAACACAAGGTAAATCGTGCTTTGCGCACTTATAACCACTATTCATCGCTTCTCTGTTGCGCCAATAACTTGTGCGCACTACTTTTATGTCGCGCGCCAATACCCACCACGCACAGTTTTAGTTATGCACGTTGATATTCCACGCGAATTCCACTCGATGTGCTACACCATGCCAAATTTTAGTACACCCCACCACGCACCTATAGTTTGCGCTCATCATTTACTAAACTGTCGCACGACAACATATACCCACATTGCACGCGCAACAACAAAACTCCTCTACACTCTGTCAACACTGCGCACACCACGCATGTCATTATTATGTGTGTGCACACCGCGCAATGCTAAATTCAGTGTGTGCTCCTGTACGACAATATTTTTCCACGTGGTGTCGCTATTTAGTGTGCACACCTGCACACCAAAATTTTTCCATGCGGCACTGAAATTTAGCACGCACACCTGCACACTAACATTTTTATGCGCGACACCAAAATTTAGCGCATGCACCAGCACGCCAATATCTTGTCACGCAGTGCCAAATTCTACCTATCACAAGATTTTCACTACGCATCATGTATTTTTAGTGCACTGTCCGTCGCACACTCATTTGTATGCGCAAGAATTCCTTGTGAATTCCACTACAGAAATTGGGGCTTTTGCTTAACATTTTCCCCAATTTACCATAGACATTCTGCAACTATGAAATTTGTTCAATTTCACCCCGAGAACACCAATTCAACTTATCCAACAACAAATCGATGTGGGTTGACATTTCTGGAACGAATTTACCCAAAATCAATTCACGAATTGAGAATTTTAATTATAAAACTTGCTCCAACTATTATGGCTTCTCTGTAACTTCAAATTCGACAAATTCCAGGTCCGAATTTGCTAGAATAGATATTAAAACAATAGTATCTCACCACTTGGCCGAATTTCCCCATTTTCTCATGAATTTAAAAACAGAAATTGGGGTTTTTCCCTAATTCCACCCAATTGTTGTTACTTTTTACCATGGATGCTCTACAAACTGAAATTTGACCACTTTGAAATAAATCCTTTGTGACATTTTGCTTCAACTCAACTTGTTCGGCCCATCCAGGCTCAACGTTGAAAACTTAAGCTCTGATGCCATGTTGTAACGTCCCCGGCCATCTCTGTCGGGCCACGCTACACCAGAGAACTCTTATTGTTCTCTCTAGGAAACATACTGTAACATACCCAACATCTAACTGAGATTTGCCACATAAATTTTTCAAATTGCATGCAATTAAAATATACGCACACAGAACTCTTGTGGAAGCATTATATATAAAATGTAAACATACAAATGCTTTTGTAAATACATAGATTTACACTTAAATAACAGTAAACATATACATGTAGCATATACAGGAAATACCCATAAAAATAAACATAGTTATAACCGCACATATGATAACCCATAAAATAAGCACATAAATAACAATGCAGCATGTAATTTTATCACACAATTTGCACTTATCTTGGTAAGAATGTCACCAACTGTATGCAAACCTTCCACGAACCTCCCAACCTTAGACCACAATGTTCATCACTCTCAACAGTGAGTCACCCCCAAGCTAGGACTAAACTCCTCCTGGGTAAAGGAATTCCTAACCAGGATAAAGGCTCATAGACAATAGGAAATAATATGTCTCAGGTGCCAATGCAACTAACAGCCTATAGTCCCTCATTCCCCACATGCCTGTCCCACCCAGGAAGTGTGTCCCTTCTCTGCTCACCAGTACTTCAGTTGCCCCACTTCCTTTCCTGTCTTCAGCAACAGGTCAGACAGGAAGTCTCATAGCACTATAGCTACAGTTCAACATCTTCAGGAAATCAATTCCCCAACAATTCTCTCACCCAGAGAATTGCTCACAAGCCACACAACCCACCTCCTCAATATCCCATGGGCCTAACAACCCACTTCTTCAATCTAGCTCCCAATCTAACCATATACACCGACACAAAAATGGCTATGGATACAGGTTCATGTACAGTCATGAAGATACAAATGCTAGCTCAATGGATGTGTGCATGCTCATGGATGATTGAATGGATGACTGAATGATGGAAGGAATGATGGAAAATATGGGAAAATGAACTAAATCCCAACAATATGTATGCATGTCCCCAACTTGACACATGTCATGTTGGGAGCTACTTTGGCCTACTTGTCCCCAACTTTAGAACTTAGGATAAAATATTATCCATACTTTATGGTTTAAGAAATATTAATATAATATTACTTTTTGGCTTAAGCTCCCTAGCTTAGCCCTTTTCCTTAACTTTTAGGCCCCTCCCTTTCCCTAACCAGTGGAGTTTAGTCCCCCATCTCTTTTATCATGGTCGGTCTATGTGAAACGATGTATTTTATATTAATCATGAGACATATACAAAAATAGGCCCACTGACCTTTAACATCTAGGCTCTCCGACCGAATCAAAACATAAGCATCCTAGCTTATAATAACTGGCTCACCAGCCTATAAAACATATCATATACACAAAGGCTCATTGGCCTCACAATCACACACACTTAATATGTTGTGCGCAGTATCCTGGAATGTGAATACTTCATCATTTCACTATGCATTACATGCACTCACTATTCCATGAAAAGTGCATACAAAATGATATTAATCAGCTCACCAGCTTAAGTACATTTTCATTTACATTACAATTGGGTTCCTGTAAAGACTACCTATTTAAGGATTCAAAATAAATAAATATTTTCAACAATATCCTATTGAAATGACTGAAATTTAGTTTAGAATTTCTTTCATTCATTTTCTCATACTTGGAATAAACCAGTAATAAAAAGTAACAACATAATAAGAAGAATAATGATAACAACACCATAATACATACCTCCACCTTTAGGTCGGTTATCTAGTCCCTTTTCCGTCTGGTCATGTTCTTGTTCTTGTCCAGGTTGAATATTAACCTCCCAACCAACTAGGAACAACCTCTCCGACTCCCTAGCTCCAGGAATCCTTGCAGTTTCCTAGCCCCCGAGCCCAAAATTTCTAGCAACAAGAATGCCATGTGAGAGTTCCCCAAAACAATTTTTCCAATTTCCTCCTCCTCCTCCCCCTCCATCTTTTAGAAATTATCAAACCAAAATAAAATGAGATCCTCTTCCAATTCCTCCCCTCCTCTCTTATCCTCCTCTCTCAAGTCCCCCTCATTAATTCCCCAACAACCTTATCCCCCCATTAATTACTTCACCCACTTTCAATAATAAAATAATAAAAGACTCATTTACTATATTTTAATAATTAATTAAATTCAAATTTAAAAGTTATGATAAAAATTAATCAATTTGGGTTGTTACATACACCCACCCTTCAAGAAACATCATCCCGAAGTTAGAGTAATTTACAATAGAAGGGTAGCAACACATGATTCATACATCCACATCAAATAAGAAACATCATCAATTCATAACACTTACACATACTAGTGTACATGTAAAAGGCATACATGTGTAGCTAGCACATACAGGACTCGTACATGTACTGATGAAAATAATCATCACACCTAAAGTAATTTATGTATGCGTTTAATCCAATCAACAAGACCATTCATTTCATAAAAGATAGTAAATTATTTAAAATGTTCGCAAAATTCCTCAATTACAATAATTTAGCACAAGCAACATTCAATAAGATAATTGTAGTTTAGTTAATTAAATATAAATATACATACATACATATATATATATATATATAGAGAGAGAGAGAGAGAGAGAGAGATTAAAAAGAGGAAGTCAAGAAATTCTTCTATAAGGTGAAATCTCCACACACTCTCAACTACATCTATTCATCCTTCCTCCCCAACTTACTTCCATATTCCATCCCTGTCCTTCCTCTTTTAGACTATCTTGGAGCGTCAATTATATTGAACTAACTCCAAATAGAACCCATACGAAGAAGTGCACTCTCTTGACCAAGCTTCCCCAGCAGGAAACTGACAGTCATCATCACACATCTCGGGGACCGTGAGCTAACACCGTCCTCCCATGACTCCAGGTTTTAGAGGATACATGGTGGGAAATGCCTCCAGCCCTCCTAATAGGACTAGGGTCCACACCCTACCATGGAATATACAGTGGCACTGTGTTGCTAGGAATGGTGTCATCGTATATTTAGTTTTAAGCAGTCTCCTCACCTGAAAAACCTACACTTGCCCACCTATCATAGCAATCAATTTGAACCTTTATAATTTCACATACAAAATTTATACCATATTGTTTCCTGGTCGGTGCTCACGACATCAACCTTTTGTCATCATTATTCTTTGGCTATTTCATAGCCTCTCAACCTGCATATTAGTCTATAACACAACTCATACATATCCATGGATTATCATCATGTGAATGCATCTAATCATAATATCAACCCGGTAACCACATACCAACAACTTTAAATGTCAAATTTTCAAGTTATAAATAGATTGCATAATATCCATCATAATTCAAATAGCATTAAACATTCATGGAATTGACATTCACATAGGTTAATATGTCTTAAAAGTTCAAGTCTATCATTAATAGTTTCACAGTGAATCAAAAATAAAAGGTGATTAGGCCTTAAGTAATTATCTCTATCTAAGTCAAAAGGTGGCATTACATACACCCACCCTTCTAAACAAAACTTCTTCCCGAAGTTATGGTCATTATCAATATAAGGAAAAATTCATGACACAACTTATATGTGTCTTCTATGATAGTAAACCCTATTATATACTGGTCCCATTGGACCTTCACTTGATTAAAACATGTTGAATTCCATTAATATATTGATTGCACTACCCCTATTTAATAGGTGCCTTACTCTATCCCAACTATATTTTATTACAACTCATAACTAAATTAATGAAAAGACACAGTTCTCTTATAGATATATTCTTCATAAGCTCTATATTAAAGTATAGTATACTAGTTTGACTGCTAGTTAGAACCTTAGCGCATCATTGGTTCTCTAGTTAAGAGTGTCTTGTATTGAGTTCAATATAATTTGCATTAAGTTATACATACAATTCCACTTGAGATATCTTTGATAATTATAGACAAGCATTTGTCGACTTTCATCATCACTCTAGCTTGCCAATACATATTCCATCACTCATGAGATTGACACACCAAACTTTTCCATGCTTACAAGCATTGATTAAGATATTGCTAATTTATTTTCCTGTGATGTTGTTACTTCACGGTTAGTTTTCATTTTTTTTTTCCTTCAATATCTCTCTTTTCTTAAGTTATATAAATTATATCTCGAACAAGTTAATTGTCCAGTATAGGATTCTCTTCATCGCGGTCGAGGAAAATCCTGCTCCCTATCAACAATTCACTATTACAAACAAGCCTATACATAAAGAGCATTGTGTTGACACACGAGTTAGTGAACATTTTATATCAATAATAAATTTACTACCTGAGTTCATTCCAAAATATTTAGTCATTTGTCCTAGAGGTCTTCTCTTCTTAGCATTGTACTTCTTATGTCTCAAAATTATCTCCTCTATACCTACATAATACTTACCAACTTTGATATCTAGTTATTTTCTTGTCCATTTCTATCACTTTCAAGTTCTTTCCCTTACCATGAAAAACATTTTTAACAATAGGAAACATGTGTTCATCATTTGCCATATAGATTTATTTATTTACTTATTTATTTTCAAACAGAGTTTCTTCATAGGGAAAAATCCTTGTTAGTGAACAAGTAGTTGCTCGACCAATTAATGCATTTCCAGGTGTGCCCTCCCATTTAGATAACTCACCCCTCTTACAACAAACTCGTGCATAGTGACTAATAGAACTTGGTTGATACACCATGCCACATCTTATGACATAATAAAACACATTGTCATGATACTACACTTATCATTCTTACTCAAGTTTTAAATTCACAACATAAGCTCACTTACAATATCCATTTGAATGTTCATTAGAATGTGGAACTAAACATAAGCACATACTACAGTGTTATGTTGTCAGTATCACCATGCTAACCTACATAATGATTAAGTACAACCCACAACTTCCTCCTTCGCACTACACTCTCTCAAGGGTCAAGACCCTTTCCTACTCACACTTAAGTAAAAAAAAACCAAGTGCATAAGCTATGCTCATAACCTAGCAAAACTTTCAATGACACACCACACCAAATTCTCCATTAACTATGTAATCTTTTCTAGCCAACGATAAATTGTTACATGACCCTCCCTCTATGGAGAATAAGTATCACCAGAAAAGTGATAGATATTCTCATACAAAAAACATATAAAGTGATAGATATTCTCATACAAAAAACATATAATACACAAGAATTAAGAGTAAAACACATCATTAGTTGTTTATGATAATCATAAATATTATTGAGACCTTAAAATTCGTTGGCCTCCCCATGAAACCAACCTCTCACTAACTTGTAAGTGGTCAATATATTTCTGTAACATCGGGTGTGTCCTTCACCTTAGCATTACTAAGGTTAGATTCTCCCTACAACCACTAGAACCACATGCTTATGACTATGTTTTCATCTCAAATAAAATTTACCAAAGACCTTCCACTGACCTTACTTACAAAGTGAAGAATGACCCCTAAGTCATACACCACGTAATGTTTCCCCTTCCACAAATTTATTTTCTAAGTTACAAGATTTGGTTCAACAAGATCACCCTTAACCTTAAAACATATCAAGTTGCACTTTAATTATCATCTACACTTCGACGTCTCTATTCCACACTCTAATAATTAGATTCCACATTCTAACTTGAAATGGTTACATAAAACTATACTTGTTGTCTTAACCACAATGTCATGTACTTTTGTAATGCTTTGAATGCATTAAAATTCTCATAATACCACCTTATGATGACTTTAGGTTATAATGTCATTATTATTATTTTATCTTCATAGCTCAATAAAGTAAAAGTTTGAAACACTAACGTGTTTTTCCCTAAATTCTTGTAAAACTTATTATAGTGAAATTATATATATATATAACCTTTGGATTAATCATTTTAGCTTTCACATCCAAAAAACCATTTAAGAGACAACTTAAATTTATAAAATCCTTTACCAACATAACTTTGAATTTTAACTATTAGAATGTTCGATGGGGCACACAATCCATTGATCGCAGAAATATCATAACAAAGGAACAATACTTCATCCATATTCTACTTATTGAATTACGATAAATATATATATATATATATATATATATATATATAAAGATTTAATATTAATTATTATACTTCCTCTCGAGTATATAATATTGAATTTTCCTTAATCTTCACATTCTAGTTTTTGTTTAATTTCAAATGTTAAAGATAACAAATCAATATTGTGATATTTTAATATAAAAAATAAAAATAATATATATATATATATATATATATATATATATATATAAAAATAAAAATAAAAATAAAAATAAAAATAAAGTTCTGACTTCTCAATAAATTTACACACGTAATTCCAGATTTCTAATTGATTGTAAACTACGAAATTCTTTGACTTTCAAGTCGTTCAAAGTTTCAAATAAATTGTAAACTTAAAAGGAGTGGGTGTTCCATATGTATTTGATTTCTATTTCTAAGTGAATAGTATAGTGATGGTTTTTGTTTTTAAGGCACTAGTTGTTATGTATAATTATAACGCCTAAATCTCACACTTGCAAAATTCAACTCCTTCTCAGCAATTTAATGTGGGAAATGAAGGTTGCTACTGATGCCTCCCTTCCATCTAATCCCCTATATACATTTTGTTCATTTTTCAATATATGTGTTTTAACAATTTCATTAAAGAAAAACCAAACATAATATATCTAATTATTTTTATTATTATTTTTTTTATTCATTGTTTATCATTTATACACATTTCAATTTAAGAAAAAATAAATAAAAATGATATATATTACATTTACTTATTGGTTATATTCAAACAATGAATACCTTATTTAAAACATAGTCTTATCTTTTTAGTATACTTTTTATATGCTATATAATTATTAAATAAATACATTAACATCAAATCTGAATAAACAATATAAATTGCCTTGTTATACTAGTTTATATTATATATAAAATAATAATAATAATATTTTTTTTTAAATCTATTTTATTTAATTTAATAAAATTTATGATTCTAAATGATTGGCTTCTTTTATCTTAAAATTAAAATTTTAGACATGTATTTCATTACATAATTCAAATACGATTATTATAAAATAAATTTTTAATAATTTAAATACCGTCATTAGATAATAATTTTTAGTGTTGGATTGAGTATGTAATTCAAGGAGTAAGGTGCACAGATTTTGAAGGATTTTTTTGGTGGTTATTTTTGTAAAGACTTAATTCTAAGAGTTATGTGCATAGATTTTGAAAGATTTTGCAATGATTTATCTTCCATAGTTTAATAAATTTTGGATGAGAAAGTCATGGATTGAAAGCTTGTTTAAAAAAAAAGCATTCTATATTATTAAAGTAATGAGAAGCCTCAAGGTAAATAGGCAAACCACCCTTTACCATGTCATGTCTATCCACAGGCTACTTCCCATGTCACTAAATTTCAATGATCTTGCATTCACAACTGAGTGGGTGGGGAGGTGTCGAGGAAGTAGTTGGCAACGAAGCAATAGATGGTCGGGTTGAGTAAAGTTGCACATTAAGTGGCCTTTCTGGCAACTGAGAGTAGGCAGTGAAGAGGGCATTTAACCGTTAGGTGTAATTGGGCATAGTAGGTTAACTTTTTAAAGAGCATAGGAAGGAGTCATTTATTAGTTGCACTGCACTAGGGTGGGCAACATTTACAAGGAGGTTATGGTAGATGAAAATTCAACCAAGTTGAATGCTACTCTGGCGACTCCATACTCCAATCCATTCCATAGTTTTTAACATGTCCAGGGAGGACAACGAAAGCCGTTATGTTGCCAATTGCCTTTTCTATTGATAAGATAAATCTTGCTACTTTGTCCTTTCATCTTTCCACACCGTGTTCATAGTATGCACGGGGTTGTCATCCATTAAAAGAACCATTTGTATGTTTCGGTTGGTTCTGTATAGCAGAACTTTTGTCGATATGAGGCGGTGAGATTTCATATTTTCGGGGGGTGTAATCAACACCGTCCCAACAGAGGCCGCGTATCAGAAAATGGCCATTGTCCGTTTGTTTTCAGTGACGTTATTGTAGATTCAATAACACATGATACCATATGTAGAGCTTTTGTCTCTTGCACCTCAAACATTCATTAACACCGTCTCACTCTTCTCCAACACTCATTCCTCTATTTCTCTCTTGTTCTCCCTCCAAAATTTCTCTACTTCGGTAAGTGTGGCCTAAACTTCCAAGATCGGCCCAATTCCGGTCATTCTACAATACACAAATTTATCAAAAATGCGAGAGGAGAAGCCAATTTTCTGGATGTGAATACCGTTAATGCACCCTAATTCATCAATTTCAGAGAATTGCGTATTTGATAAAATGATATCACAAACCAGGGACGCCATAACCATCAGTTGTGAGAGATATGTTTTATTCCCAAATATGTTTCGAACCCATATCAATTTTCAACTTGGGAAAGAAAAGAAGACTTTGTTAAGTAGTGAAGAGGATCCTGCTGGAAAAAGAACTGATGAGAGGAATCGTAGTTGCCTTACACCAATTACAAGAATAGGTAAGGATTACTTTTCTTTAAGATCTCTACAGAGCACATGTATTCCCCAACTCGATCATAATATCAGTATGGCTCATTATTCTCCAACAATGAATGATATTTCTGGTAAGTTCCCAAATTATTTAAGGGCCTATTTGGGAGACCAAGATTCTTCTCCTCCACAAAATTCTAAGTGCCAAGAAAATATGAAGCTACAAATGAATATCAGGGGAAAAAAGGAATCCATTCCATCTCTACATCCCACTCCCAGCGTTCAGTATTCTATCGATGTCAAGGTGTCATCAAAGTCCCTTAAGATGGGCTCCCATAAATTTCTACAATCTGTTATGAATCCTCAGAATTATAATAGAAATACTCATATATCTCGTATTGAAGATAAATATCATGGGAATTCAAGCATAAGAAGCCTTGGTTTATCCAATCAAAAGATTGCAAGCTAGGAGAACAGTATGGGTGGATCTATCTATTTGTTGGTATATGTTATTGAGATATTAGAAGATCAACAACATCACAGAACTATTGGCATCTGAATTCAGGAAGAGGTTTCAGTCCAGGTTTTACCCAAAACATGGTCAAGCGAATAAATTTTTTACCGAAAAACATGGTCAAGCGAATAAAAAATGCTTTGAGCAAACCTAGTTTGCAAAACCATCAATGCTTGGTTGAAGATCCTCATTTGGAGTCTGTAAAAATATTTCCCTTCAATAACGTTAACGAACCCGAGGATGTCCAACCTAGCTTCAATAAGATTTCAAAAGTGTGTGAGATAGGGAAAGGGACCACGTCCAGGAATCGTTTGAGGGGAGGAAGATTACAGGCCTTCCCCTCCAAGTATTCAGACTCTGTATTGCAACCAGGGAAGAAAGTTTCAAGAAATGTGCCTACTTGTCACTGCTCTTGATTTCAAAGGTAAGCTAATGAAGCTCATGGCTCAAACATAACTCGATTCTTATCATTCTCACTATGGTTTGGGAGGGTCCAAATGTAGCGGCCGATAAGCATTTAGAGTGTCAGGATGTAATAACCCAAATTGGACCCAAATTGGATTGCAGATGAAAACGACAAAATCCTAGTGTTGTGGGTGGTTAAGCCCAGGTTTCAGTTTTGAAACTAGGCTCTGATACCATATGTAAAGCCTAACTATTTTAGGATTCAAAATAAATAAATATTTTCATCAATATCCTATTGAAATGACTGAAATTTAGTTTAGAATTTATTTCATTCATTTTCTCATACTTGGAATAAACCAACAATAAAAATTAACAACATAATAAGAAGAATAATGATAACAACATCATAATACATACCTCCACCTTCAGGTTGGTTATCTAGTCCCTTTTCTGTCTGATCCCGTTCTTGTTCTTTCCCAGGCTAAATATTAACCTCCCAGCCAACTAGGAACAACTTCTCTATATCCCTAGCTCTAGGAATCCTTGCAGTTTCCTGGTCCCCGAGCCTAGAATTCCTAGCAACAACAGTTCCATGTGAGAGTTCCCCAAAACAATTCTTCCAATTTCCTCCTCCTCCTCCCCCTCCATCTTTCAAAAATTCTCAAACCAAAATAAAATGAGATCCTCTTCCAAGTCCTCCCCTCCTCTCTTATATTCCTCTCTCAAGTCCCCCTCATTAATCCACCAAAAACCTTATCCCTCCATTAATTACTTCACCCACTTTTAATAATAAAATAATAAAATACTCATTTACTATATTTTAAAAATTAATTAAATTCAAATTTAAAAATTATGATAAAGATTAATCAATTTGGGTTGTTACAATTCGGCTTAGGGATATTACAGATAAAGTTAAGGAAAAGGGCTAAGCTAGGGAGCTTAAGCCAAAATAGTAATATAATATTAATATTCCTTAAAGTATAAAGTATGGATAATTATTTTATCCTAAGTTCTAAGGATGGGGATAAGTGAGCCAAAGTATCTCCCAACATGACAAGTGTCAAGTTGGGAACATGCATACATATAGTTTGGATATATTTCATTTTCCATCCATCATTCATTATTTCCATGATCATACGCTCACTCATTGAGATATCCTCCGTACCTTTCCAATACTATATTTGTACATGTACTCGTACCCAGTACTCGTACCTGTACCTAGTTAGTTTGGGATATGGACTGAAGAAGCGAGTTGTCAGGCCCATTGGAGACTAAAGAGGAGGGTTGTTAGGACCGTGAAAAAATTATCTCTAGGTGAGAGAATTGATGAGAATTAATTTTGAAGGTGCTAAACTGCAGCTATAGAGATTTGTGGCTTCCTGTCTGGCCTATTTCTAAAGCCCTGGAAGGGAAGTGGGGCATCCGAGGGACTGTTGAGAAGAGAAGGGGCACACTTCTTGGGGTGGGACAGGCATGTGGGGAATGAGGGAATGTATGCTATTATTTGGATTTGGAACCTGTGAAAAAGTCTTTCATGTTGTCTCAGATACATCAGTATGGTTAGGAATCCCTTTACCCGGGTGGAGTTTATTCCCATCTTGGGGGTGACCCATTGTTGAGAGTGATGAGAAGTGTGGTCTAAGGATGGGAGGTTCATGGAAGGTATGCATGTAGTTGGTGATATTCTTACCAAGATAAGTGTCAAGTGTGTGTTAATTTATATGCTAAATTATTACTTATGTGTTTATTTTTATGGGTTTTTCTTGTGTGTGGTTTATACCTGACTTTATATTTATGGGTATTCCCTGTCTATGTTGCATGTATATTTTTATTATCATTTTGTATGAACCTGTTCTTTTGCAGAATGTATTTTTCTGATTTAAGTTATATATATATAAATTTCCACAAGATTTTATGTTTTCATATGCATTTATTTGTATACATTTTGAATTTGTTTACGTGGAATAACCCAATTGGATGCTGGGGATGTTACAACTTCACTGAAACTCGATATCATTCTTTAAAAATTTCTCGATTATTTTATCAAAATTCTCATGACAGATGGAGGGAGATTAGTTGATTAAAATTCTCAATTCGTGAATCGAGTTTGGGAAAAATCCGTTGCAGAAATGTCAACCAATAACGATTTGTTGTTGTAGAGGTCGAATTGTTGTTATCAGGGTGAAATTGAACAAATTTCATAGTTGAAGAATGTCTATGGTGAAAATTGGGAAAAAGTTTGGAAAAATCCACAATTTCTGCAACAGAAATCACGACGAATTGATGCGCATAAAAATGAATGTGTGTCGGTGGGTGCACTAAAAATGCATGATGCGCAATGAAAATCTTGTGATATGTGGAAAAATATTGGCGTGCGGGTCTATGCACTCAATTTTTCATTGCATGGTGAAGATTGAGTGGCACATGTATAATACTGGTGTGCAGGATGTGCACACACATAATAATGGCACGCATGGTGTGCATAGTATTGACAGAGAACAGAGAAATTTTGTTGGTGCGCGCACTTGGTGCATTCACAATGTGGGTAAATGTTGTCTAATGAAAATTTAGTTAATGGTGCGCGCGGAGTACTGGTGCATAGTGGGGGCATACTAAAATTTGGCATAGTGTAGCGTGTACCGTAAAATGTGCACGGAATATTAGCACATGACACAAAAATTGTGTGCAAGAGGTATTAGTGCATGAACCAAAATTGTGCACGGTGGATATTGGCACGTGACACAAAAGTAGTGTGCACCAGTTATTGGTGCGACAAAGAAGTGATCCACATTGTTTATAGGTGTGCAGATCATGCAATACCTTATGGTGTTGTTGCGCATGGTAAATATGGGTGTACATGTTCAAATTTGTTTGCACGAACTCGTTTGGATGGTTTACAACAACATAAAAACAATGAAATTATATAATTTGAAGGTCATCTTTTTGCGGAAAATTTTTGAGGCCCCAAACAACATTTTTAGCTACTCTAAAACTGATGCAGACCCCCTACCCCAGCAGGGTCCACTGACCTCCCGGTCTCTGGATCATTCTTCTTCTAAGCCAAATTATCTCTTCGGTCTCTTACTAGAACCCTTCGAACAAATTCAAAGGTCCCCCTTTTCTCCTCTCGCACAGGCCTTCAACAAAATCTGTGCGCGCGCCCTTTTTCCTTGGCGCTCTTCTCTCTATTCTGACCCGACACACCTTTCCGGTTTTTCAGGGATTCGGGACTCCTGTGAGTGAATTCTCACCGGATCCTTGTCCTCTTGGACTTCTGGTTTTCGAAATGCCGAAAAGGCACAACGCCTCAACTGGCTCCTCCCTTAGCCTTTCAGGTCTTCACGTTTCACAGTTTCACGAGTCGAGACTCCCAAGCTCCAGACTCCTGGCCTCTCGAGTACTCGGTACTCGGAATGTCGAAATAATGGCCCTCGATAATATGCCACCATCTTTTTGCGATTCGGGGAGTTGTGAAGCGAGCGTTCTCCCTTCTGTACTCTATCTTTCAAAATCCCGGTTCATGAAATGTTGAACTCCCCAAATGCCGAAACGCTGAAATTCCTTAGCGTTCAATCAACGACTCATAATAATCCCTGTGATCGATGGCTCATGTTGAATCTTGATTTCGCTATTTCGCAATTCGGGGTTCTAAAGGACAAGATTCTCTATCCTTCCACCTCCCGGTACCCGAAATCCCGAAATGAACGTCAAGAAAATCTCGTCACTAACCTCCTCGCAGGTCTACCTGATCCAACAACCTGCAGGATTTCGGTGTTCCCCCTCGAGGATTCTCCATTGTTCGTTCAGATTTTCGAACTCTCCCCCTGGATCTAGGCAGGTTTAAAGTCGGTGCTCTTTCCTTCAATCAGATGGCCTGCGAGGATTTCCACCTCGATTCACTGCTCAACAACATTCTTCCTCCTGAGCCTTTACTAAATTTAGACTTAGGATATTTCTAAGTCTGCGAAGACTCGGTCTTCGCTCCTTCCAGACAATGGGTTCCTAGATCCTGATAACACCTTCCGAAGTGTTATTCCTCCTGAGCTTTGTCTGGTTCAGACTCCGGCTCCCGCACACTCCTTGTGTCTGAGGGAGTTCGATAGCTTAGAATCCACGACGTTTTATCTCTGGCTCGATGCACACCTTGAAGAGCTCCCATGTAACGACCCTAATGGAATAAATGATTAAAGATTACAAAGAAAAATCAGTTAAAGAAAATAAGCATGATTTATTGCGTGATAATCAAACTGTAGAAT
>SNQJ01S0100702.1:19380-30712 GCA_010110895.2 Picea sitchensis | reverse complement strand
ATCCACAGAGATATCATAATACAAACTTGCAGTCCTTTGTCGCATTTATTATTTGTATGATCATTTATATGTTGTAAACCTTTGATCCTACACACACATTAGCAGCGTTTCCTAGACTAGCCAAGTCAGGAACATTACAGCAATAGTCATGGTTGTGATCTTACAAGCTCCCAACAGATTGAATAGACTATACCATCTGATCCCCAATTTTAAATTCTGATCAAATGCACTATGGAAAGGATTTGACCATAAATTGATCGAGCTTTTCAAACTTTTGAAGCTAGTTCGATCGGTTCATTACCACTTCCAGTTCCGGTTCAGGTTGGACCCTCGACCGGTTCCGATTTTTAAAACTATGCCTAACCCTAGCTCAACTCTTGTCCACTCCCTCTACCTCAGAAGCATAATTGTGGAGGATAGTCCTACTAGGGAACGATTGCTGAGGTTCATGTAGCTTCTTTAGAAGACCGGTTGTACTAGAAAAGGGAGCTGAGTGCTATTTTGGTAGTTCATGACTTGTGGAAGGCCAACAAGGTGATTTCTGTAGAGGCCGAGGGCACTTGAAGCTGTCCCAGACCTGGAGGGGGAGCCACACCCTCTACCCTTCAACTAGGAGAAGACCGAGCCCTAATTGCTAGCACAACCACTTTGGAGAAGGACCGAGTCAGGAGTTAGGCTGGATCGAGGGGTGGTTGGGACGATCAACCCTTATCTCACAGACCGGTGGCATACTAGGGAGGGGAACTGAACCCCTGTTCACACGGTTAAAGATTGGTTCAACAATCGAGGATAACACACATCTCTTGCATCATATTCCAGGTTTTATTTAGTAGTTGGTTGTAGAGGTTAGTGGCTGGATCAACCTTAATTGTCTATGAGATTAGTGTGTGAACAATAAACGTTATTTGTTGGTTTAAGCTTTTGCAACAATATCAAACTGTGTGGTTACTGTACTCCTATGTTGGACAACAACCCTTGGGGTGTTTTACTGTTGGGTGTCGTTACAAACTTGTATTGGAGATTGTTTGATACTATTTATTGTTGATCCTGGATATGATTTCATTGTTGGTTTGGGACAACAACTAATGTTGATTTAAATACTACTGTTGCTGCGGGTTACAATCAATGTTATTGTTGTGTTGGATTTTATTCATTGCTGATTGGATACTATTCCTTAGTGCTGTTGAAAACTGTCATTAGATGCTGTTATTGTTGTTGGAAATTGGTGCTGGTATATTTCTGAACTGGCTATTGTAAAACTACTATAAAATTTCCTTGTTTGCCAACTGTCCTAAGACCCTAGAAACCCTAGGGTTATTACAGTGGTATCAAAGCTGGTGATATTGCCAGCCTAAGGGGTTTTCAACGGCAGAGAAATCTGCAACAGTCATTTGAGGTCAAGGATAGGATATTGAGGTCAGAAAGATGAAGACTAAGAAGGATCTCATGGATGAAATCAAGTGGGAACTAGTGGTAGGCAAGTATAAGCCCTATTATTTGGTGTATCTAGCACTGGGTAAAGAGTTCTGTGCAACTATGTCTTTGTGAGACTATTGCACCATCAAGTATGGAAGCTGTCCCGAAGATTTAGATGAGGATGCCTTCAATGGCACAAGACGAAGATTGAAGGAAGAAAAGCAATAAGTACGGGAGGGGTTGGAACAAGCACGTTCCCATGTGGCAGAGCATGCATCCAGCCATGATGAGAAGGTGAGTGGAGAGGCGGACCAAGCAATGGTCCATGATGAGACCATTGACACTGGCATGTTGATGGGGTTTCTCACTGGTACTAATGATGGGGGGGCAACGTCTTGTCCCACCTATGATGATTACGAGGATGACGACACAACACCTTGTGCACCATTAGCACTGTCATATGAGGTCCATGACACCGACACCTATGACAAACAGGTTGATGGCACATACATTAAGGATGCTTATGATGACGCGGGTGTGCCAACACCCATCTATGATGAGCATTCAACATCCCATCCCACTCTTGACACTTATGAGGATGATGATGATGAGGGAACGAGGATACAACCCACATATGACGGAGGATGGATGTTTGAGAGATTGCTCGGGGACATGGGTCCTTCTTCACATGAGCCATGTGTGGAAGACAATGTCACACACGAGTCCCATCATATCATGGTATCACCTAGTGCATCGGGTGATGATGACGAGGAGAGCACTCTTACAGATTACGGTCCAGACCATATGGATGGGTACAGACCGTTAACATTGCGTGACTTGGAGGATCGCTTGTTGGTGATTGAGGATTGGATCACACAGGTGTTGATCAGGACTGATGGAACTTGTAGATTCATTGAGGATCTTATGTGGAGAGCTCATATAGAGAAGAGACACTGTGGAGTGGTAGGCAGAGTCACTAGTGCTTAGTTGCGCTGCGACAAAGAAGCACTAGAGTAGCTGAAGTTAGACTACTTGTAGTTGTTTATGGATAGGGACCTTGCCCTCAAGTTTGTTGACAAGGACTGCGAGGTCGAGGAGCTACATTGCCAGTTGAGTTTGGTCTGCTCTTCACCACTTCCAGTAGAGACTCCATTAGATTTGGTAGCCTCTATACAGGCGGGTGTGAGTGTCATGCATGATGCGAGGGAGGAACCTCTCGCGTCGAGTTCGGACGAGGAGCATTCCGAGTTGCTAATACTCGAGGAGAGCTATGACTCTAAGAGGGTGGATTGCGCTCTTAGTTGGCAGTGCGGGGATCATGAGCCCTTTCTTTCGGAGAGCACATTAGAGGCTCAAGAGATAGTTGAGCACCTTCCTTGGGGACCAACCCATGAAGGAGTATACACATCCATGGATTGGGTGGGTAGGTACATGACAGACATGGATACACTCTGGGATACATATGCAACCATCATCAATAGAGTGTTGGGGATAGTAGTGTACACAGGACACCAAATGGTATCGGAGGACACAATGGTGTGTGACAATTTGCAGGGGACTACATTGGCATACAGTAGTGTGCAACGGAGCTTTGGAGCATTGCCTCCAGGGAGACCTCCTGACAGACGTATCGAGGATACCATTGATTTGAGGTTACCCAGGATCAAAGAGTGGATGGGTGAGCCTCGAGGAGTAGCATACACCTTGGTGATCAGTGTACAGGGTGCACAGTGGGAGTTTCAAATTCTATTGGAGCAGTGCACAGACTTTTTAGCAACAAACATTGGGAGTGGTAGACTTCCAATATGGTGGTGGGATCCAATCCTTCATCAAAGTGATGGGTTGCTTTAGATGAGATTGACGACCGACAAAGCTGATTTAGTGATTAGTCTGCATCATGATGGGGATGAGGTGAGAGGAGTTGTGGAGTTTTTCTTTTCCCTCATGACGCCCAGGATCGAGGATAGTCATGGATTGATAGGTGTTGACTTCACTGATCTTGGCCGAGTATGATCCATGATAGGGAGTTCCAGAAGAGGAATGCACAGTTTGAGCATGGCGGTCAGACAATGGTGATTGGAGGGATGCAACCTTGACTCGATGGTTCCTCTCTGTGTTTGGCCTGTGACCCTGGGATTGTAGTTGTGGATAGCGGGCAACTGACACAGATGGGATGGTTAGTTTGCGTTCTCCAGAGTTTACTCTTAGGGTGCGTATGAGTGGTTGCTTGGAGGAGTAGTCTTTTGAGGAGTTGACCGAGCCTCGATAGTTTATGATTGCCTGGCTCAGCAGGGATAGTTTGACAGGTTCTTTTGTGAGCATTAGGCAGATCTGTGCCATGAGTGGAGGGTGCTTCGCGTCATACATGGTAGTTTGGGATCCTGGTGACTTCATCACTTGTGAGCAGGTCCGAGAGAGTTGTACATGGAGGGACTTAGTGAACGTTGTGTTAGGACATATGGGGGAGCGTATGACTTGGCAGCAGAGCAAGTCGGGTTGATGCAGTCCTTGCCCTTTCTAGGACAAGGATGTGAGAGTTTGTGGACATATTTCATCACGGATTCACTGAGGTTGTAGAGCATATTGATTGACCAACCAACCAGCCAACAGGGCTCATGCACTTTCTAGTGATCACATTGGAGTATGGGGCATCACGAATGATAGAGCTACCTCCTTGGCAGAGGTTGATCAGATCAGCGGGCAATTATTGACTCCCAACATTAGTGATTACCTTCAGGTGGTTGGTCAGGCGATGACAGTGGACCGACGAACTGAGATATACTTGTGTGACTATGTGAGGTCATGGATTGAGTGGTTACATGTGGGTGAGCATTGTCGTGACACCACCCATGATTAGCTTACAGACCACCCAGGATTGGCAGAGCATGTGTGTGGATAGACATAGGGTGGAGCATAGGTTTTAGATCAGAGATGTGGTGTACTTGAGGGTACAACCATTTAGACTGTCTCCATGAAGGAGAGGTGGCGCTGAGAGGATGAGGCCATGCTACTTTGGTCCCCTCAGGGTGATTCATATGGCTGGAGAGGTAGCTTATGAGCTGGAGTTGACCGCAAGTAGCTAAGGTCGCAGTATTTACCATGCATCATGCCTATAAACGACGTGGGGACCATAGGTCACTACTCCCATTGAGTTACCGCCTCTAGATGAAAGGGGACATATGTTGTTGACTCACGAGGAGATCATGGATGTCCGGGAGAGGAAACTGAGGAGTAGAGTGATCAGGGAGTACCACTTTAGGTGGAGAGATTGGCCGATAGAGGATGCCATGTGCGAGAGCGAGCAAATCTTGTAGCATCTTGGTTTGTGGTTGCTTGAGGACAAGCAATCTCGGGAAGGGAGGACTGTCATGTCCCCTCCCCTTTGACCCCATCAAAGGAGGGGCACATTGGCTGAGGGGCTCCCCGTAGGCCATAGTCCTCGAAGGTAGGGGAGTCGTGGGTGCAAAATGGGGTGTGTTGCGCTTTAGCATGAGGGCCGACCTCCCTTCACCCACAATTTACATGAAAGCCGATTTGAACTAAAGGACAATCATCCACAAAAAAGGAGAGCCGAATTTACCTAAGGGACTAATCAATCCTAAGGAGAGAATATAAATAGGGGAGGAGGTATATTCAAAGGGGCACGATTTGGATTATTTTTGGAGTTCTCTTTTGTTTTTGGAGGCGACTGCCTTAGTCCCTTAGAGGGTGGATAAACCGTCCCTTTCTTTGTTGGGTTTCGGTGGGCTAGTCCTTACCCTAGCTCAACTCTTGTCCACTCCCTTTGCCTTAGAAGCATAATCGTGGAGGATAGTCCTACTGGAGAATGGTTGCTGAGGTTCCTGTAGCTTCTTTAGAAGACCAATTGCACCAAAAAAGGGAGCCGAGTGCTATTTTGGTAGTCCATGACCTGTGGAAGGCCGACAAGGTGATTTCTGTAGAGGCTGAGGGCACGTGAAGCTGTCCCAGCCTTGGAGGGGAAGCCACACCCTCTACCCTGCAACTAGGAGAAGGCCGAGCCCCAATTGCCAACACAACCACTTTGGAGAAGGGCCGAGTCAGGAGTTAGGCTGGATCGAGGGGTAGTTGGCTAGACGATCAACCCTTATCTCATAGACCGGTGGCATACTAGGGAGGGGAACCGAACCCCTGTTCACACGGTTAGAGATTGATTCAACAACCTAGTACAACACACATCTCTTGCAACATATTCCAGGTTTTATTTAGTAGTTGGTTGTAGAGGTTAGTGGCTGGATCAACCTTAATTGTCTATGAGATTAGTGTGTGAACAATAAACGTTATTTGTTGGTTTAAGTTTCTATAACAACATCAAACTGTGTGGTTACTGTACTCCTATGTTGGACAACATCCCTTGGGGGGTTTTACTGTTGGGTGTCATTGCAAACTTGTATTGGAGATTGCTTGATACTATTTACTGTTGGTTCTAGATACGATTTCATTGCTGGTTTGGGACAACAACTACTGCTGATTTAAATACTACTGTTGATGCGGGTTACAATCAATGTTATTGACGTGTTGGATTTTATTCATTGCTGATTGGATACTATTCGTTAGTGCTATTGAAAACTATCATTAGATGTTATTGCTGTTGGAAATTGGTGCTGGTATATTTCTGAACTGTCTATTGTAAAACTACTATAGAAGTTCCTTGTTTGCCAGCTGTCCTAAGACCCTAGAAATCCTAGGGTTATTACATGCTCAACCATCAATGTCTAGTCATACCAACTGACATTCTTCGACACTGATCTTTGATCGAGGATACCCTGGACCCACCTACAAGCTATCCCAACACCCTGTACATCATACATTGCTTGATGCCAAGCCTCACTGCTACATCCAAGGCCGCTCCCTCTTCTTGTATGAGCACCTATTCATCAATGAACATCACTTCATACCCCATATCCTCCAGAGTTGATATAGAGAGCAAGTTAACCTTTAACTCTGGCACATACATCACCTCATCCACCTCCAGAGACATTCTTGACTTTAGCTGGAATCTGATGCATCCAACCCCCTTTACTGCATGCTTGGTGCGCGCCCTATTCTTCACATTGTAGTTTGAGCCCGTTTCCGAAACACTAAGGAACACCGACCTCATTCCCGTCGTATGGTGAGATGACCCACTGTCCACAAACTATGCCCCACTGTCCTCAAACTCAACCAACCTGTTGTTGTTAGAAAGAGTGGCAACTAGAGAAAATTCGTCCTTGAATTTCTTTGCAAATGCATCCATCTCAGTAGATGCTGTAGCTGCTACCTTCGACTCCTTCTTAGGACATTTGCTGGCATGGTGGCCAGTTTTGTCACATGAAAAGCGTCTCACTTTGCCCATGGCCCCGGAGCCTCCCGCTCCACTGTCCTTCTTTGTATGAAGAGCCACATTCTCCTCCTCCTCACTATTTGACTGACTAGCCTGAGATGCATCCACTCGCAGCTCCCCCTAGGTGAAGTCGTCCCACAACCTCTCTCGGTCAGGGAGTTTCTCTCGTGCAACCATTGCTCGGACAAACATGTCCCACTGCTTGGTGAAGCCATTCAAGGCTTTCCTCACCAGCTCAGTCTCGTCCATGGTCTCTCCCACTGCTGCAAGTTCATCTCGAATCTGAGTGAACTTTTTGAGGTAAGTGACCATTGACTCTCCCTTGGCCATCTTCGTGCTTCTCAACTTCTCTCTGAGCATCATCTTCCTGCTTTGGTTGTCAGATTAGTATATCTTTACCAGGGCCTCCCACATTTCCTTCGCTGTCTTCTTGCAAGACAAATGTGGAATGATGTGGTCCTTGACACCATCCACAAGTATCCTCTTTGCCTTGACATCCTTCTTGCTATGGGCAGCTAGTTGTACTGGATCAACTAGGGTTGCCACTTTGCCTTCTGCAATTTCCAACAGCCCATTCTCCCCCAACACCAAGCTAATTCGCTCCCTCCAAGGACAAAAATTTGAGGCTCCATCCAGCCTGTCCTCAACCCTTAAGCCTGCATTGGCCATTTGAGTCTACTGCCCTTTTTCGCCCACACTATCTGGTCTTCTGTCCCACTTGCTGATTAACTTTTCTGGTCTGCACAACAAGTACTTTGTCTGTTCTGTAATTAGAGGTTGAGTCCTGATACCGTGTTGAATTTTACCTATATCTCAGTCATTGAGATTACTGCCAATAAATTAACTTAACCAGAAATTATCAATGTTGATATAAAATCTAAATTTATGCATTTAACCTACAACTGAAATATAAAACAACAAATTGACAACGGAAGCATACAAAACCAAGCACATAAAATTCAAAATACACCAGGTATTACCCTGGAAACCCCAGTGTGGGGAAAACCAACAAAGGAGGGGCTTTATTGAGCTTATTGAGCAAGTTTTACAACAACATTTACACACAGGAAATATCAGAAAACTATAACATCAACTACAAAAATGCTTACAACACCAATTCTGCCCAGTTTTGGGAGCTGTACGACCCTCCAAAACTCGGCCTAAAAGGCCACTGTACGGCCCAACTGTCTTGGCCACTTATGGGTGTTGTATGGTTGCCTTAGTGCGCCCTTCTGGGCCTTTGAACAACCCAAACATCTCCGTTGTACCAGCTGTTGTATATTATGGCTCTGTATAGCCTATTAGACAACATGTACGACCCTGAGAAGATGAGGAGTATCCCACTGCCCACTCTCAACAAATTCTCCCAGCTCCTTGCTGCCCTTGCTCTGTTCAAATAGCCCTCAAGCGCTCCTGAAGATGGCTGCTCTGTTTTGCTCAAACTCTTTAGCAAAACACAACCACTCTCAGCTCCAGCTCCAACTCCCTCCTTCAACTCACTTGCTCAACTCACAAATGAGAATTTGTTTGGTCCTCTCACCCTCAACCTCCTTTTATCTCCCTAGTAGCCCCCCATTCTCCTTGAGATGCGTGCCCAACCTTGGGCCTCAATGGCTGAGATTGGGGTTGCTGGACCCCACTCTCTGCTAGGTGTTGCACCCCCCTTGGACAAGGTCCCACACTCCACTAGCAACCACCTTTAGAGGTGTGCCCTCTCTCCTTGGGCCCCACATTCCACTCAAGGGTGAAATATTGTTGCAAGCCTAAGTTAAACTTAGGTTGAAATACAAAGGTTGATCTGGGTCATTTTTAGGTGTCCATCAGCATGCCCAGGATAGATGGGCCTATGCTGAGACACCTCATGAACTAAAACTAACAGTCACAGTAAATCATGGTAATATCCATACTCTGAATTGTCAGCTCTACTAGTTACTTGTGAGGCCAAATGGCTTCACAACTAGCAGAACTGGCTGCCATATATTTTACCTTTGCTGAATTGAATGCTACAAAAGTTAGTTTTTTGCTGAACTAAAAAGCCACGCTTGAACCTAAACTGAATGAATACTCTGAAGTGTTCCTCTTATCACTAGCACTACGTGCCCCAATCAAAATCTGGAAATCCTTGCAGCACCACCTCTCCATCACCAACATACCTCAGTGCAAAATGCATCGTGCCCTTATGTAACACCCGTTTTCTCCAAAGTCTGTAATTATGATGAAGACTCAATGGTTGTGGCTGATGGACAGTATAATTTTGTTTTATGTTTAATAATAAATTGCCAATGAGTTGACTGAAGGGGAAGCCTTGAAGTACTAGCCATGATACCACGAGTGGGAACGTGTGAAGGGAATTGGGAATCACCTTGCTTACTGATAATTTAACTTCCACCTAAGAAACCTTGGTGACTAGACTTGTTGATGTGCCCTGCCTTCCTTTGTTCACGAGAAAGAAAATCATTTAATGAGGATTGACCTGGTGGTTGGGGCAGTTATGCCTGCCTTCAGAAATGTACGCAGGAAATGGCTAGGTTAGTTGAGGCTGTCAGCCAAAGGTACACCACGGAGTTGCCCCTTCGATTTGCGAGCTTGACTTCTGGAAGCTTTTGATAAAAGCAAGTGCAGGAACCAGAGGAAAGGGGAGAATGTTCTAGATGGAAGAGGCAGACACACGAGAGGATGCACGAGTGTAGGCAGAGCACGAGCGCACAAGGAGGAACATATGAAATTGGGAAGTTTCTGTGAGGAAAATAAGAAGCTTATCCAGTGAACTTGTGGTTGAATTTGAAATAGAGAATACCCAAACCCAAATTGGAGCAGAGAGGGTCATGAGTTGGTTCTTGTTGGAAAGTAACCGACACTAGTAAGAGGAGGGCTTTGAGGGTTTGTATAGCAATGAAGGGACTCTCTTGTGCAGAGGAAATCCAGTTGGGAAGGCACCTAAGAATCTCGTGGTGGCCCTAGTCCCAGTGGGTAAAGGGAATTTATGTTGTTGCCATATAGTGAAGGAGAGTAGTGTTAGGATATTTAAACACTTAGGAGTTAGTTAAGATCAACTTGGTCTAAGGTGTCGTTACGTTAAAGTGTGTTTCTTAGTGTTTTTTTTAGTATGCATTTGTAATCAGATGGTCACGATATGTTCCCAACATAGTGTGATTTAATGACTCATTTCTCCTCGATCTTAACGACTACATTGATCTGTGGCTTAACACCCGATTGGTCCATGATCTCTATTTAAAGAGCATGGAGGTCTTTTGCAGATGATCGATTGTGAGAAACTCTCTATAATCTATTTTCTTTTGCATTAATAAATTTTCCAAGTGGCCATGTTGGCCGGGGCCGTGGATGTTTCCTCACAGGGGTTTTACCACGTGAAAACATCGATGTGTTGATCTTTGATCTGGTTGTGTGAGTAGTCACTGAAGGTGTTCGTCCTCTGTTGGAATAGTTGTGTTGTTGAACAAGTAGCCTTCACGTTCAGACCCAGAACTAGTGAGCTATCTCGTGAGATTCCCCTGGTGGTATCATGGCTTGACACGGGGGTGGCTTGTTGTAGAAAGTATTGTTAGAATATAATGGATGTGCTCGTTTTACCATCGACAATATCACTATTGTCACCCAACCATAGGCCGAAACCACCCTCCGAGCACCTTAACCTTGACAGAGAATCACTCCGGAAACAAACCCTAGGCTAGATAGCCAAACAAAGGGTAGCGCACCTTGCCCCAAGGATAGCGCACCAAACAAGAGCTGATCAGATAGTCCAAACCAGTGTTACAAGAATCGAACCGGAACCGGTAAAACCGGTCGGTCCAACCGGTTCTGAGCCTCCACTGGTTCAAACCGCCCCTGACCGGTTCCGTACGGAACCGATTTTTTTGCCTGAACCGGTGGGTTCCGTACCGGTTCCGTGAAGATGACCCGTGGGTGGAAAAGTAGGGGGGATTTAGATTTTTTTTTAAATTTAGGATTGGGATTCACATTTTTTTAAAAATTTAGGTTTTTTTTTTTTTTTAAACTTTGCAAATTTGTGTATAATGGTTTGGATTCACATGAATATGTATTTGTTTTTCAAAATTTGAATATTTTATGTATTTTTAGTGACCGGTTTTTTGATCCGGTTTTTTCCCGGTTCCGGTTTTTTGGGTCGACCGGTTCAATGACCGGTCCGGTTATGGTAACTTTGGTCCAAACCATAACAAAGAGATAGTCCAAGCCAAAACACAATCTGCTAGCTGCAGTAGCTGCAACGACAACTCTCCTCCAAACTTGCGCACAAATTGGGCAACTGCAGTGCGCACAAGTGCTGCTCTGCAATTCTGAGAATGCTTGCCAGAATGAAGACTGGCCTCCTGTATTTATACTAATTTTGGCTAACTCCCTGGGCCGACTTCTCATTCTGGGTGTCTATTTACTTAGTATATAATATTTCTTTTGGCCAACTTCTTCTCTTGTAGGCTAATAACCTAATACCAATTATCCTCTTGAGCCGACTTCTCATTCTGGGTGTCTATTTACTTAGTATATAATATTTCTTCTGGCCAACTTCTTCTCTTGTAGGCTAATAACCTAATACCA
>SNQJ01S0100702.1:0-19330 GCA_010110895.2 Picea sitchensis | reverse complement strand
GTCTTCTAGGGTTATTAGCCAACTCATTAGGGTTTCTTCTTGCTTCTCGGAATATTCTATTCTCGTCAGGTTTACACGTGGAGGTAAATACCTCCCGCAGCTACCATAATATTAACAAGTATAAGTGCAGCAGAGCCTACGGTTGGGTGGAAAGGCCTTCAACCTCATTTAGTTGGTTGGTTGGTTTTTATAGATAAGTGTTTACAATGTCATTTGCAAACATTTTATAAATGAATGTTAATCTCTCCCACCTTTGATTTTTGAAAGTTTTGAATGTGATGCATGAATGATTAAGTCTAAATTTGTTTATTGATTGAGCACCATCTCAAAGGAGAGAATCACCATTGTTTTCAGGCACAAGATACAAAACTTTTGGGGCCTGAAATCTTGTGAATTGCCCTGTGCTTTTAACGAAAAGTTTGCATGATATAAAACCTTGTTTTTGGGTTGCTGGTAGGAGTTGCCCCTTTTGTTGAGTGTGTGGGTCGATGGCCTTGAAAATCTAGAATGGAATTCCTTGTTAACCGTGGAGAGAGGTGAAGAGTTTATTCACCCGAGGAGGTCTTTCCTCTGAGTTTTCTTAACTAAGTCATGGCGAAGTCCATGCCGGGTTTAGAAGTCCGCCCTTTTGTTTTTCTCTGCATATCAGTGAGGAGGATTTTGGATTGCAGATCTAAAATCGAGAGTGAATCTTGACCCTTCGTCGGAGAACGAAAATTGGAAGCGCTGTAGGGCAGGCATAACCTTGAGTCCGATGGGGATATCCCGAATGCGCAAGCCCGAGTATGCGAGAGCCGTCAATCTGTCGTGGATCTAGACCAAGAAGATCTGGATTGTAAATCTTGTCAGTCAAGCCACTTGGAATGCATAATTCAAAATAATCCGCGAAGTTAGTGTGTTTAGTGTTTCCAATAGGGACCGAGTGGGCGTGATCCATCGATCTGTTGTAGGGCCAGACCGACGAGATTTGTGCCGTCGATTTCACTGCGGACCCAGTCCAGTTGAAATCATGTTGGAGTCTTGTTGAACCGTTAACTACCATGTAGATTAAAAAACCCGCTGAGATCTATACTATCTGATCAGAGAATCGTCGAATTTGTCGGAGATTTCTGATCGTAAGGTTTTGCTGGAATGGGAATGGAGTATCATGTTTCTGAAGAAGTGTGTCCAACCGAAGTAAAGGTCTTGCACCTTTCTAGTCTGAAAGGATTTGGGTTGTCCGATTAATTCAATCGTGACCGCCAGATTAGTCAGAGCCAGGAGGCTTCGTTAAGAACTGAGGAGTTTGGGAAACCTGAGTGAATTTGGACCATAGATCATTGTAGACTCTATTCGTTGGATTGATCGAGTTGTGGGAGTGTTCATTATCTGCCATGCGGTTCGGTAAGACCATGGAGAGCCCGTCCGTTGTTTTGATGTGATCGCTATCGTTGGATCTGTTGGAAGTTGGGCCTTTAGAAAGTTGGTGTTGAGGCTGCGCAGCTTGCATCTCGAACAGGATAGTTCAATTGACTATCCACCATTGCTTCCCAAGCCTAAATAGACGAGGACCGTTGATCTGGGTTGGGTTTGACTGCCCAAAGTTGCAAAATCCCGCTTTGAGTTTCTGCGAGGTTTGCCTTGGCTTTAGACTTGGTTTGTGCCATGTTAGATGGCACATCACCGCCTCATCAACACATACATCCTTTCTCTGCCAGTTAGCTTACCTGACGTGGATGCCATGTGGAGATGAAGAGGATAGCTGGCAGATTGACCTGGAAGCTTTAAGAGACCATAACTTTTGATCTTGAGCTCAAATTTTAGCATATTTATAATCGACGTTAGAAAGCTCTTGATGGGCAGAATTTGCCTAAGGGCATAGAACAGGGAAAGAGGTTGAAATTTGAAAAGAGGAAATTTTGACATCTTGTCAGCTTAAGTACGATCGAAGGGTTGGATTTGCTATGCCTTAAGTACTGGAGAACATGTTTTGTAGCAACCCAATGAACCTGCTTGGGCTACACCATGTACTGACTTGAAGTGTTGGCTGTAAAACAAATGTCAGGCTTGGTATTTACCCAATACATGAGGGAATCTATCAATTGTCTATACACAGATGGATCAATCAAATCAGAATCAAAATCCACAAAGGACTTTAGATTTGATATTATAGTAGTAGCCTGTGGGTTTGTAATCTGTCATCTAAAATCCCTTCAAAATCTCAATTGCATACTTACCCTGTCCAAGGAAAACTTCACTTGGATTTCGCCACCACCTCTAGATTATAATATGTTAAATTCTCCTAACCCAACACGCGACAATTAATTTCGAATAAAATTAATTATTGAATAAAAGCACAATACCTTGTTGTTTTTATTAGATAAAATCTTGGGCTCTCGTCTTGGGATAATGGCACACATAATGAAAATACAAATAAGCAAATAGCCTAGTCGAACACACCTGGTTGCTATTCTTTTGCTCCTTTCCTCGGCCCCTGCCCTTGCACACTTGGATGAAAGTCCTTATCCTCTTAATCAATGAGATCTCACTCACTCATTGTGTGTGTGTCTACTCCTCTCACATAGGCTGTCTTTTATAATCTTGAGTTTACCCTAAATCCAAAACCCTAGATCTCTAAAGTGATCAAAGGTTGAGATTAGATCTCACCTTCACTTTATGATCTAATGGCTAGGATTTAATTTAACTCACTAATGTCAAATACTTAGGCATTTGACTTAGATTAAACTCCATTAATTATAAATGTACATTCACTTTAATAATCACTTTATTAAAGTGAATCTTGTAAGTCTCGAGAGGCATTAAGGACAACTTCCATATGTTAGACACAAAACCGATGTGGAAGTACTTGTCCGATGCTACAAACATCAACACTCCCTCTTAGCAAGGAAGGTACTTCTCAAAGGGCCATCTGGAATCGGTTCTTCCTTCGACCCTGGCACAATGTCGCACACATCATCTTGCACATTGTCATCCCTCCAACCCTGCTAGTCAGCTGCTCCTTGAATACTGGAAGTCACAAAATCGATAACGCTACATATCAATGCCATGAAGTTTGGAAACTTCGTCGAAGGCCTTCTCTCCCTCAATGTGCTCCTAGGAGCCTCTTGTTCCTGAGCATCCATCAATGTCATCTCGTACCAACCTGGTCTCCTGACAGAACTGGAAGGGGCTAAATCCCTCTTCCCCTCTAAAGGTTGACTCTCCACACTGGAAGTCTGTGAACTTTGCTCATCCTTCGAAGCCTCCTGCTCCTCGTTCTCGTTCTCAGTCACTGACATGGATCCATGATCCAAGATCCCCTTCGATCCTCTTACAGGCTTGCCCTGCAACCTGTCTACCAAGCCCTCTTCGACACCAATGCTGACTGCTGTGTCAGGGCTAGCTCCCTCTGAACGCGTGAACACTTGTTCATTCTGGAACAAGATTGCATAACCCTTGTCCTCCAGAGCTGAAACTGAGAGTAAATTCGTCCTCAACTTTGGGACATAGAACACATCTGCCACCTTTAGAGAACCTCTTAACTCCAATTGGAACCTGACTATCCCAACTCCTTCTACACCACACTTGGCATGAGTGCCAAGCTCCACATGAGAAAAGAAGTAGTCACCACAAAACTGGTGCAAGATAGGCGCATCACTAGCGCACCACAAAACTGGTGCAAGATAGGCGCATCACTAGCGCACCACAAAACTGGCGCAAGATAGGCGCATCACTAGCGCACCACAAAACTGGCGCAAGATAGGCGCATCACTAGCGCACCACAAAACATGCCCAATTGGTAACTGTAATTGCAGTTGTTACTGCAACTGCAACTGCTACTGCGACTGCTACTGTAACTGCAACTGGCACTAAAACTTCAACTCCAACTAGAATGAAACAACTAGGTAGCACCACACAACCTTAGTGCAACTCTTTTAGAGGTAGTGCACAAGAGAGATCACCAAGAGTCACCAAGAATATCCTTCCCCAAGTGGGGCGCACTCTCCAAGAGAACCATAAACCAAAAATAATGAAACTGCTGCAACTGCCTAGTGCACATTGCAGAAGGAGAATTGCGTGGCTGTAGAAATGAATTGACCCAAATTTGTATTTATACTAATTTGGGCACTTGTCTGGGGCCGACTTCTTATTCTGGGTCATTATTGTTTTTGTGGGCCGACTTCCCTTCCTGGAAATTATATTTCCACTTTATTATTATTTCCTGTGGGTCGACTTCTCTTATGTGGTCTTCTATTTTACTTTGTTCTTTTACAGGGTGTTCTTCAACTGTTCAATGGTCGTCCTTTGACTTCTTGGAATCTTCTTCTCTAAGAAAAGTTTTCTAGGAGGAAAATACCTCCCGTAGCTACCAAAACATCAACACCTTGACCCCTGTCCGGGATTTTGCAACCACGCAATAGAAAATTTTTGTTGCCCAAACCTACTACCTGCTACTCGTTACCCAAGGCTTTTGTTGGGGCTTCTTGAGATTTTATCTCGTTGCTCGACTACTTTCTGGGTTGCCCGATGTCTTTGCTAGGCCTGCCCAAGGCTTCCTGGGCTGCCCTTTCGACTCTGTTGGGTTTGTTGCTGCCTTACGTGGCAGCCCTACGGTTCTATTGGTCGACTGTTGTGCTAGCGACTTGTCTTGGCTGACACTTTGGGTTCTCGATGGGTCTTGCAGCCTCACTAGCAACTGTGGCCAACTGACTGTGCTGGCGGCTTGGCCTTGCCAATTGTCGGCTTGGTTGCTGGCGGTTGGGCCCTGCTAATTGTCGGCTCTATTGCTGGCAGTGGCCTGCTCCACGACTTAGCACTCCTTTGCAACCCGATACACACATGCCAGTGTTCTGCTGTGACCTTCTTCATGACCGCCTCCTTTGCGGCTCTGCACGCTCGACCAACACCTGTACCGCCTCCTTGCATGGCAACTGCTCCTTACACTCGCCGTCACTTCACCTTGGGCCTGAACTTCTTCCGGTTGCTGCGGCTGTGGCTGCTCTTCAACAACCCATGATGCAACAACTTCTCTCCGACGCTGCCTTTTCCACGCTCTTGCCACCAATGCTCCATGTCATCACCTCCTTTGCTGCCTGCATAGACTCTATATGGCCAACAATCTCCACTATTACAACTCTTTACAGTGGCGACCCTCAACTCCCACGCGGATCCAACTCCCACGAGGATCTTCATAGCCTCTTGCTCAACTTGGATCAAACCTTCTGCAGCCAATTTGTGTGGATGTACGACTGTATGATTCCTTCCTCTCTCTCTTTTCTTTAAGTATAGCTTTACCCACAGCTGAGCCTGCAGAAAAATAAAAATCTCGTCACTGCCCACCTGCAAAAATCACGTCTCTTGTGTTCCTGGTTTCTCTTCAATGATCACGCTTTGATACCATGTTAAATTCTCCTAACCCAACACTCGACAGTTAATTCCGAATGAAATTAATTATTGAATAAAAGCACAGTTGAGTTATTAACCAAACATTACAACATAAGCATACTAAGGAAACCATACACAAAGTACACATGTAATTTCTGGGTAAAATACCCCGAAGGGAAAACCAATACCTTGTTGATTTTATTAGATAAAACCTTGGGCTCCCATCCTAGGATAATGGCCCACCTTAGGAAAATACAAATCAACAAATAACCTAGCCTAACACACCTGGTTGCTATTCTTTTGCTGCCCCCTTTGCTCCTTTCCTTGGCCCCTGCCCCTGCAGACTTGGATGAAAGTCCTTCTCCACCCAATCAATGAGATCTCACTCACTCATTTTGTGTGTGTCTACTCCTCTCACATAGGCTGCCTTTTATAATCTCGAGTTTACCCTAAATCCAAAACCCTAGATCTCAGTGATCAAAGGTTGAGATTAGATCTCACCTTCACTTTATGATCTAATGGCTAGGATTTAAATTAAACTCCATTAATTACAAAAGTACATTCACTTTAATAATTACTTTATTAAATTGAATCTCGCAAGTCCTGAGAGGCATTAAGGACGACTTCCACATATTAGACACAAAACCAATGTGGAAGTACTGGTCCGATGCGACTAACATCAACATAATACCCTAGTTTTGATCCTTGGTTTAGTGTTGTGTGTGTACATGATGAATGGTGTTGGAAATGTAATCAATCAGGGTTACTTGACTGGAGGAATATGAAGCGAACCGTCTTCTGAAGTCCAAGAGACTTCTTGGAATACAAATCCAAGCGTCAACATCATTGTGCTTATACATGTATCATATTGAAGTTTAATGCAATCTCACGCTTATCTATTTCGTGTCTCCAACAGTGGTATTAGAGCCCTATAGTTCTTAGGGCCTATGGTAGTTGTCCATAGCAATTATCTAACGTTTCCTTTCCTCCCATGTGTAGAAATGTCTCTCTGTAGGTTTGGTTCTCTGATTATTCTCTGCGTTTGTTTGCCATCCTCTTCGTACCCAAGTATTAGGTTTCCTCTTTGCTGTTAGCATGTGTTAGGTTTCCTCAGAGCGCTAAACCCAAGCCTTGTCTTTGAATATGCTCATCTGTTTAGTAGATTATCCAAAACCGTTTCCAGGAGTTAAAGAATAACTCCATTCCCGTCATTCTTTTTCAAGACGAGAGTCATCTCGTCCAGCCTACAACACCTAGTTAGAGCCATACCCAACCTATCTTCAACCCTACCCAGTTTGCAAACACATGGATAACTTGATGCGGTTAACTGCTCGCTCGCTCTGCATATCATCTCGTGAATTGTGTCCTTTGGCTCCGTAAAAAATCTCTGGCACACCTCTCTTCCATTCACGCGGCTCGTCTGCCAATTTATGGTTAAGAGGTCTCGATTGAGCTTTCGATCGACTAATTTCATCGACACCCGAGTAAATGTTTTGCTTGGACCGACTCCATTCTTGAGTGTCGTTTTCAATGCAAAACCTGGTAAATGCAACTCAACTTGTATAGGGTAAGCGTACAAGTCTTTGATTGGAATTATGCAATTGGGTGAGGACCATGGAAACTGTGCAAAGCCAACAACGATCGATGTGAGAATGGGATTGGTGCTCTTCTTTTTGAATCGACTGGAGGTTTGCGGGTGCTGGTTTAGAGGCTCAGTGAAAGAGAATAGTGGTTCATGATCAACTCCAGATGCTGCCAACAACATACGTGGAGCAGCCTCGTGGAATGCCAACACAACAATCATTCTCTTGGACGTGGTCTTGGATCCTCAAATAGGCATCTTCATTCTCCAAAAGAAGCAAAATAGCTCCGCTAGTCCCATACGATAGAGCTGTATCGACGCGCCTCTTCTCTTTGCCTCGAGCTGCTTCGACATCCAATTTCTCTTCAACTCACGCCTAGTCACCTCATGCTGGCGACTTTGATTTCAAGGTAAGAATTTGGCTAGAATTTGGGCCATTCCCATGTCAAAGATCCAATTTGCAAGTGGTTATCTCTTTTAGCGCACTTCTAATTTTTCTTCAGTCCATAATTAATGGTCAGCTATGAATATATAAGCTTTTGCTTGTGCTGCCTCTCAAATCTCATAACAATTTCATTCTCCCAAGCATTAGCTGCCTCAAGCTTTTTGACACAGATCGAGTGCCAAGAGTGCACCAACAACGACTTCTTCATGACAGTCCTTGACATGTCGACGAAGTTGAATGAACGTCTGAACGTCCCTCTGACCATCATATTTTGAGCTCTATACATATGGGTGATCCCTTAAGTAGAGGCATAGTGGGTTCGAAACCATTTATTGTAAAGAATACCTGAAGCAAAACAAAGATTAGCCACCATTCTACATTGATATCAATTTGCGTGCATTCCAAGAGTGGGTTGTATACTCTGGTGGAATCCAAATACCACCGAGAACAACTAATTGAGGAGCTTGTGTCACTGTTCCAAGGTGAGGGCAGCTTGAACTCTGCACCCTTCTCGTATGCAGGCGATATTTCTGTAAATCGATTTTGACCTCATCAAGGCTGGGCGGATCTCAAATTGAATTAATTGTAAATGGGTGCATTTTCGGTAAAATCCGACACCCTACATTTGTTGTCTACATTCTTGAGTCTGCATAGTTGAGTTTGCATTGTAAAGTCAGGGTGGAGTTGCAAGAAACCCTGTGATAGAGTTACTGAACACTCTAATCCTCTCTTCTGTAGACAATATAGTCACCATTGACAAAACCACTCTATAGTCCATTGTAACTTGCTTGCAAGTTTTGCACGCGAAAGCAACACTACTTCAAACTCAGACTTGTCTTGTTCACGATGCCCTTGAGCTAAAGAATCTTTGACAACATTCTGAACCAGTCCTTGTTCAGAACCCTATCTTCGAAGATGATGTTGATTCAGACCAACAACCAGCGCATGAGCCACTCATTCAGAAAACTCCAGATTCAATTAGAGAGAAAGATCAACTTCCTCTTTCTAAACGGATCATCAGACCTTGGGAAGAAATCAGGAAAAACAAGTATAGAACATGTATCGGATATGAAAAGGATGTTACCTTTCATAATCCAGATTGCACCAAACCGATCCAGTTTCAGAGTGATGGATTGCTTCAAGAAAGTTCAGATTCACTTGCTCCAGTTCAAGAGCAGATTCTGATATGCCAACATTGTTAGCGAGTTGCCCACATGGACGATCAATGTTTCGATCTCCATCCTTGTGAGCATTGTGGAAAACACAATCATCATTCAAACAAATGTTTTAACAACAAGAAATCTGCAAGAGTAAAGAACCACTATGGGTGGATGACTTCTTGGTGATGGTCATCAATAGTCAAGAAGATATGTCAGTCATACTGACGAATTCACTCTCAAGTATTGAGCCATCTTGTAGTGAAAGGATTTGCATCTTTTGACCTTGTCCCTGACAGGGGGGAACAACATCAACAATTGATAGTCAGGCTTCCAGTTTCAAAGTCCTATCAGTTGAGCGATAACAAGCGAGTGTGATTGGTTTGTGGTTTTCCTTAAACCACCTCTTAGTAGAAGACCTTCAAGTTCTATTAGACAATGGTTTGTGGTTTTCCTTAAACCTCTACTTGGTAGAAGACTTTCAGCTTCTTTTACATCATAGTTTTGGTCATCTTTAAACCAACATCTAGAGCACTTTCCATTAGCATAAGACACCAGCTTTTAACTTCTAGCTAACTTAGGAAATGTTCTGGGAACCATTGAGCCTAGAGCAGGGTTCCTGAGTTTGTGGTCATCCGTAAACCACCAGATTGGTTTGTGGTCTTCCTTAAACCACCACCTCCACTTAGTAGAAGACATCAACTTCTGCTAGCCATTTGGCTTGTGGTCATCCCAAAACCACCAGATTCAGAGAGCACATTCAACCATCAACAACTACACACTTCCAGATTTCATCTGCCCACTTTCAGATATGAGCTCTCACCTTGGACTCATATACACCCCTTAGGTTTAAGGGGGGGGAATGTTGAAAATGTAATCCTTCAGGGTTACTTGACTGGAGGAATATGAAGCGAACCGTGTTCGGGATTCTAAGAGATGTCTTGGAATACGAATCCAAGCATCAACGTCATTGTACTTAAACATGTATAATAGGAATGCAATCTCTTGCTTATCTATTTTGTGTCTCTAACAAATGGCTATAAGCCGAACAATGTAATTTGTACCCGAACATTGAGTGTTAATAAAAGGACATCATCAATTGCAGAAGAGAAGGACAAAAAGAAGAGGGGCTATGGCTCCATAAGGGGGGAAAGACAAGGGGGCTTAGTAGGCTAAGGAAGGAACTGTAGTAAGGAAGTTAACCCAAAGTCTTGTAAATCTTATTTATATCCTTTATTACTGTTGAATTATTGTAACTTCGAAGAATATTCTACTTATATTTGAGTCATTATTATATAGGTCAAATCCCCTTTTGTGGATTGATCAAGTTGGGTCTTGTATAAGATCAAATCCCCTTTTGTGGATCGGTCAATATGTATTTGTCTGGTGGTATTTGTAAAGTCGACCCCTAGTAATTGTAAAGCGGTTTTAACCACTTCTAGGAAAAGCCGACTCCACCAAGTGAAGAGTCACAACCCTAGCGCCACCTCACAACTTGTATTTATATGTGAGGATGGTGTCTCATTTGAACACACTCACTCACACTAGCTCTGCAGCTATGAAGAAGTGCACAAGTCTTGGAGGAGTAGCTGTTGCAACTGGGGGTGACGTCAAGGAGAGATCTTGGTCTATGTCTTGATATTTCTTGGTTAAGTGGTGCGCTACTCTTCCTAGTTGTTAGGAATAGGGAAAAAATGAAACAAAAAATGCCTTTTTAAAATTTCTGATTACTAGATCAACATAAAGAATAAAACATACAAATAGATCTGAAGCAAATAAAATTTCTGAGTTATGAAATAACTTTTAACTTACCTCCTGAATCAATGAGAGATGTACTTGTCATAAGTGAGATGTATGCCTCTGTAAGTATGCTCAAATTTAGTTTAGGTTCATAGATCGAACCTCTAGGGTTTGATCTTAGTCAAAGAGAACCGAGGGACAATTTTGCCATAGATAGGAAACCCCAAAGAAAGCAACAATAAACTATAGTCATAACAACAAATAACCCCATCAGGAAACCCTCCAATAAACAGTGATAGCACAGGAAGGAGATTTGGACAACAATGAAATCAACCACAAGCAAACTCTCACTCAGATCTAGACAACAAGGAAAACATCCACAAGAAGACCCTCATACAGATCTAGGACAGCAAGTAGATCATCCACAAGAAGATCCTCACACAGATCTTGGACAACAAGTAGATTATACTCTCCACAAGTCTAAAAGTAAACCCTCTCCACAGAAATTTGGTCAGCACACTGAGAAACCCCCATAGGGAACTCAACACTCCACGCGACAGCTAGAGGGAAGTATGTACATCCAAGGAGAGGACTCAGAAAGAGGCCACAATAGCTCCACACAGTTCCATGGCCCTGGAGAAGGAGACGACACTCGTAAAACAGGGCCGACAACTTAGACGGAGGCCAATCTGAAGCAAGAGATAGGTCTGACAGCCCAGAGAGAGGCAGATTTGATGCAAGACAGGTCCTGCAGCCTAGAGGCACCTCACAACAACTCAACCAACAACCTCAACAAAAACTCCAAAGAGGAGAACTTCTAGCCAACATAAAAAAAAACGCAGATCTGAACTTGTTAAGCAAAGGGAAAGCCGCATCAACAAGAGGGAGGAGTCACTGAGGTAGCCGCAACAAGTAGGGAGAAGAGAGAGTAAGTGTAGGTAGAATGCTAGGGGGGTATGGTCTTATTTATAGTTAGGGAGAGGGGTTAGGGCAATTAAAATTAAAATTAAATATTTACATTTAATTAATACAAATATTAATTAAATTGTCAATTAATAAATTAAAATCCCAATCTCATAAATAAAACCCTAATCACATAAAACAAGAGGGAAATCAAAACAACAAGGGGTTACCTTTTAAGACAAAGTCAAGGGGGGTTCCATAATGGCAAAACATTTCCACATGAGTCGCATAGTGACCTATAAACTTTATCATCACTGCATAAGGGGGTACATCAACAATGTGGTCATGTCCATCTTCATAGGCACTCTTAGGTCTCATGGACCATCCCGGGAGAGAGGAAGAGGATCACACATCAACACATCTTGGTATTATACCAAGATCTACCTGGTCAAAGACCAGTTTTCCCCAGAACACATCTGGGGGCCCTAAAACACATCTAGGGTCTTATCCACCAAGGTACAAGACCAAGGATCAACCCATGCATTAAGCAATGGTTCCTTGGAACACATCCAGGTGCCCTAGACACATCTAGGGACTTATACCAACCACCAAGGAACACATCCAAGGATCAATCTAGGCACTGAGCAAGGATTCCCTGGAACACAACCATGGGCCCTAGACAGATCTAGGGACTTATATCAACCACCAAGGAACATATCCAAGGATCAATCCAAGCACCGGGCAAGGATTCCCTGGACCACATCCAGGGGCCCTAGACACATCTAGGGACTTACTGCTTAGTCCAAGACCAAGAACCCCAATCATATACTAGGGCCCTCACTAGGGTCTTTTTCCATGGCTCACTGCTTGGTCTCATACCAAGAAACCCAAGGAGTGTGCTGGGGGCCCTAGTCCACAACTAGGGTCTTTTCCATCCTCCGTAGAATGGCTCTTGCAGCTGCATTAATTTCAACACTCCCTCTCAGCAAGAGAGGCATTCTCAACAACACCAAGCTTGTCTCGAAAATACACATACTTTGTCAATGACAGAGGCTTGGTCAAAATATCTGTGGTTTGTTCCGTCGTCAAAACATATTGAATATTGAGAATGTTCTTCTGCCCTATGTTCCGAACATAATGATTTCTCATCTCAATGTGTTTGTCATGAAAACATAGGAATCATGAAGAGCTTTACACAACTTTGGTTATCACAATGGATTACTGTGGGTTTCAACTCAACACTGAACAAATCTGAGTGTAGCTTTCTGAGCTACGCTGCTTCTCTACTAGCAGCACTTGCAACAATGTATTCTGTCTCTGCAGTGGTCTAGGCTATGGAGCCCTGTTTCCTTCTGAACCAGGAGATCATAGCTGAACCCAAAATGAAACAATATCTGGAAGTACTCTTCCGGTCCACTGTACTGCCCATCCAATTTGAATATGTATAACCATGAAGCATTACACTTCCACTAAAGTGTATCTAAGCCCATAAGCTATAGTCTCCCTAACATATCTCAGAATATGTTTAACAACAACCACATGAATATGCTTCGGTTCATACATGAACTGGTAGAGGGCATTCACTGCATGATAAATATCCGGTCTGGTATGTATAATATAAATCAAGGACCCAATGATAATGAGGTCTTCCGGATCTGAACCTGTAGCTTGAGCTTGTAGCTTCTTCAATTTAGGAATCATCGGTGTGGATATGGACTTGCAATCCAACATGATAAGTCTGCGGAGCATATCAACTGTGTACTTTCACTTGTGAGAGAAAGATCTCACCTGGTTTCTGCCACACCTCTAAGCTCATAAAATAATGCAAAAGACCCAATTCTTTTATTTCAACTTCTGCTGAATAGCTCCCTCTTAGTCTGAGCTATCAATTTTTCCTTTCTTGTAAGGAACAGATCATCCTAAGATAGCAGGATGATTCTGTACAATCTTTATATATAGATTGGGATCTGCAATACTCTTGGTGAACCCAAGACTCTGTAGAGAAACTGTCAATTCTTCCATACCAAGTTTTTGGAGCTTGCTTCAATCTATGAGATTCTTTCCCATGGATTACGAACCCCTCAGGCTGCTCGATATTAACCTCTTGCTCAACTTCACTGTTAAGAAAATCAGTCTTAACATCTATCTGGTGAAGTTTTCAATCAAAAAACTGCGGCAAGAGAGATAATGATCTTGATGGAAGTAATTTGGCAATAGGAGTAAGGATCTCATCATAGATAATCCCTTCTATCTGAGAGAAGTCACGAGTCACAAATTTAATCTCAATACTGCCATCTGCTGCATGTCATGGCCTAACTCACATACAAGGATTACTTCCTCCGAGTCTCATAAAATGTCTGCATCACTGTATGTGCCAACTGCCTCTCTCTGAATCTCATAAAATCTTTGCATCACTGTATGTGCCAACTGGCTCCCTCTGAACCCACAAGATCCTATGAGTCTGATCTGGTATCGTATCTCCGTAAGATGTGCTTGGTGTTGGTACCAAGTTTAATATGAAAAGCTGAGTCAGACTTCTACCAGGTTATGCTTCTGTCATGTGACCTCACAAACTGCAGGATACATATAATGGAAAACAAGTAGCCTTATTGAGTTCTTAAACTAGCTTGGGCTGAAGACACACATGTGCTTTGCAGCTTGCTACCAACTGTAGTTATCTGGGGCTTCTTTGTGGATGCAGTAACTGTTAGTTCAAGTAACTGTCCTACTAGCTTGATGTCTATGCAGGACCCGTTTTATAAGGGTTTGGTTCCTGATCAGAGTTACTTAAACTGATCAAAATGGACTTGAACACGATCTCAAGGAATCTACAACATAAAACCAAGGGTCCACCAAAAATAAAGAACACTAGCCTCTGGATTCTCTTAACAGGAAATCTCTCTCAACTAACATTGGTCACTCCACCAATAATCCAAACAAGTTTACTTTGGCATCCAAAATTGCATCCCACAAGTGTACAATAAGATAGTCTTTCACTATCCTCGGCTGAGCCCAATCTTTTAGACCTTTTCTAAACAACATTATGTTAATAACATGTTTATTAACATCGTAGGCAATTAAATTTGAGTCGATGCCTACAGGATCTAAATCTGGAATCAACACCCTGGTATCCACATTAGAAAAAGGAAATAAATTAAATAAGACTATCTTCTATTGTGATGTTATTCTCAACCAAAAAAATGCCATCTGTAAAGAACCATTGTAGTGAGTTTATGGTTGCCTTTTTGGTGGATTTAATTTCATCAAAGATGATTAAAACACAAATTCTTAACCATTCAACAGGAGTACAGAGATCATCTATTTTCTTCTCCGACCAGAGCCATCTAAAACTAAGTACCCAATGAATGTCTCAGCAGAAAACGTATCATCCTCCCCTTAAGCAATCTAAAGTGACCAACTTTGAGGAGCTTCTATATTTATGTCATTAAAAATTATTGTATTGCTGTTAAGGTTTAAGACTCGACTAACAAACACACAGTACTTGTTCTGATAACATTAACTGACAGAAGTTCATTAAAGATGAGGACAACAAGTTTAGCCGTTGGCTGGTGGTATCCTATTTCTTTCAATAGATAAGGAAACAATTGCTATAACTGGTTGTGGAAGTATCCAACAATAGAGAGTATTTGAAAGTAGAGTCAACCCTTGAATTGGGTGAGTAATCCACACCATCTTAATGATGTCACCTGCGTGGAGTCATTTAGGTAGGTTGAATAGTTTCAAACACTGAAGATATTATGTTACAGTTACAACCATGAAACAGTTTTGACTTGAATTCTAGCATTTGAATTCATTGCTTGCATGAATCTCTGTGCACCTACAGACTAGTGACACAATATCCCTCAGTGCTCCAAATCACAATAATCCTTACAAAATCAACTCTTCTGGAATACACAGACCACTGGGTAACAAAAACATGGCTGCTAGAGTTGTTCACTATGAAGATATCAAGGAGTACACTGCTCATAATATAAGTGCTATCAGAAGCTATCATGACAAACACATCATTAAATTAAAAGAAGGCCATTTACTAATCCATTCTACCTTTCTTGGATCAGGGGCCCATGCTGTTCATGGCACCCCATGTGTCCACCACTAAGCACATAAAGTAAAAACAATAGGAAACAACCTTCAGAAAGCAAATTCAAAAAACTGAAACTAGGTGCCCCGTACAAGTACTCTCTCTTTACTTCAAAACAAACAGAAAGTCAAGGAGAACAGAGCAACTTGATTTTGGGTTTCAATGACCGCTGATCAGTGAACCCTAAGAAGTGGATCTACGGAGGCTCAAGTCTGCAACTCTTGAGCTCCTTCATGCCCTAAGCTCTGAAACCATGTTAGGAATAGGGAAAAAATGAAACAAAAAATGCCTTTTTAAAATTTTTGATTACTAGATCAGCATAAAGAATAAAACATACAAACAGATTTGAAGCAAATAAAATTTCTGAGTTATGAAATAACTTTTAACTTACCTCCTGAATCAATGAGAGATGTACCTGTCACAAGTGAGATGTATGCCTCTGTAAGTATGCTCAGATTTAGTTTAGGTTCATAGATCAAGCCTTTAGGGTTTGATCTCTGTCAAAGAGAACTGAGGGACAGTTTTGCCATAGATAGGAAACCCCAAAGAAAGCAACAAAAAACAATAGTCATAACAACAAATAACCCCATCAGGAAACCCTCCAATAAACATTGATAGCACAGGAAGGAGATCTGGATAGTAATGAAATCAACCACAAGCAAACTCTCACTTATATCTGGACAGCAAGGAAAACATCCACAATAAGATCCTCATATAGATCTAGGACAACAAGTAGATCATCCACAAGAAGATCTTCACACAGATCTTGGACAAGAAGTAGATCATACTCTCCACAAGTCTAAAAGCAAATACTCTCCACGGAAATCTGTTCAGCACACTGAGAAACCTCCACAGGGGACTCAACTCTCCACGCGGCAGCTAGAGGGAAGCATGTACATCCAAGGAGAAGACTCAAAAAGAGGCCGTGGTACCTCCACACAGTTCCGTGGCCCTGGAGAAGGAGACGACACCCATAAAACAGGCCCGACAACTTAGAGGGAGGCTAATCTGAAGCAAGAGACAGGTTCGACAGCTTAGAGAGAGGCAGATCTGATGCAAGACAGGTCTGACAGCCTAGAGGCACCTCACAGCAACTCAACCAACAACCTCAACAAAAACTCCAAAGAGGAAAACTTCCAGCCAACATAAAAAAAAACGCAGATCTGAACTTGTTAAGCAAAGGGAAAGCCGCATCAACAAGAGGGAGGAGTCACTGAGGTAGCCGCAGCAAGTAGGGAGAAGAGAGAGTAAGTGTAGGTTGAATGCTAGGGGGGTAGGGTTTTATTTATAGTTAGGGAGAGGGGTCAGGGCAATTAAAATTAAAATTAAATATTGACATTTAATTAATACAAATATTAATTAAATTGTCAATTAATAAATTAAAACCCCAATCTCTGAGTTTGATATCCGAGAGCCAAACTTACTGGAAATCAGGAATCCAGCCTGCCAATTGTACTTGTTTGGGAAATTTGGGAAATTGCCTAGAGAAAATTGATGTGTGTAGATTGATTTCAAACTATGAAAGTTTCAACTAAGAATTTATAGAGAATCGTGGTTGTACGAAATTATATTAACTGTAATTGAGGAAAATTTGCTATAGCTGATAATTCCCTAGAATCCCAATAATGAGATTTCCTGGCGAGCATGTGTTGGAGCCCAAGGAGGGAAGTGGGATTACTTATGGGATTGCTGAGCAGAGGAGGGGATCCCATTCCTTGGGTTGTGCAGGCTGATGGGGATGGAGGCCGTGGATTGGGAATTGTTGTAGGTGACTGTGAGACTGGGATTTGGGTTGTGAGAAGCAGTCATAGGAAGATTGAGATCCTTGTGGATTCATAGCCTTAGCTCGGGGGTGGCCTCATAGCCTTGAGATCCTTGTGGATTCATAGCCTTAGCCATGGTTGGGTCATAAGTGGAACATCCTTCTTCTGCAACCAGTTGGTGTACAATTTCTAGACAGATAAGTAGTGCTGAAGTTTAATGTCATTATTGCTGCTGTTTATGTGAATTATGTACTTATATTCCTGAAGTTAAAACGTTGGCAGTTAGCTTTGGCTCAAGAGGCACTCCTGGTTGTTTGGTATATATTTGTATGGAGTTTTGAGGTTATTACAGCCTGATATTGTAATGGAGAGGGCATAATTCTGCCTTTGTTATGTAATTTAATTTCCAATGATCTCTGTTTGTTGTAAATGGCCTTATCTCACCTGGGAAGAGGCCAAAATCATGAAGGAAATGTAATTACCTTTTTGGGGAAGTGTTGGTTATGTATATTGTTATAATTTCCATGTATTAGCTGTTATTATTCAATGTATGAGCATTAAATATGTTTTATATGCTGATATGGCTGATCATATTCATGGGTATTACGTTAATTTGTTTTGGGAATTGTCCGTTTTGCTGTTGAGTTTTATTTGCCTATCAATTCCATGTAAAAATGTTGATATCAGGTTAACTAGATGGTTGGGTACATTACATAATGGTATCAGAACTACTGGTTACAACATTGGGGCTATATGGGCCATAAATTCGTTGTATATGAAGAAATTGTAGTTTGTGTGACATGTGTTCGACGAAATTTCTCCTTGAGAATAATTGGTGAAAATAGTGTTTGAAGCTTGCAAATGTTGAATTGAGTGGTGCAATTATCGGATTGGAAGGATGTTAGAGTATTTGGGTAGCTTATGGAGGCATAAATGAAGAAATGCTTGAATTTCAGAATTAGCACTGAAATTTTTGGGAAAATGCAGTTTGTTGGTTGAGTATTTGACAAAATGTCCATGAGGAGAAAGGACTATGTAGAGCTATAACTCCCAATTTAGAAGCTCGATTTGGGTATCAGTGTAGTCATTGGAAAGATAATTAAGTGGGGAATAATTTTGATGGCTTAGATCTTGGAGAAGTGCTTTAAAGTTCTTCAGAAATTAAGAAGAGACTTGTTGCCTTAATAGGCAAAACTGATCAAGTGCATATATTTTGTAGAATTTGAAAATAATATTGTTAAAAACCTATAATTGAGGTATAACTAACAGTTTTTCTTGTATTCACACTTCTTGAATAGTCAGTGCTCTAGCAAGGATAAGTTAAGATTGGCATTGAAGAATACCATTAAAGAGATTGCATGGAGGATAGACAAGTGATCCGTAAATGAGGGACTTATAGCCCACTCGCTTCACCAACACGAATTCTTGCGGAAGTTAAAAATCTTGTCTCTGTCTCAGTCTTGTACAGAGTGTTCTACCTTCAGAAAGGCTACTAGGCCTCTGTCCTCTGCTATGTACAGGGATCTCAGTTCTTCTTTGTTCTTCTCTGTTCTCAAACTTGCATGCACAGATACAACCAACTAACAAGCAATGGTAAATAATAAGTGAGATTTCTAGTGAGTCAAAAACCACTATGTCAAGTCTCTAACTCTTAATAGTCTGTTGTCTTGTATGCCAATCAACTCTCTCAATTGAAGTTACGAGTTGTACCTTGTCTTCTTCAGATCTTGATTCTCAATCTTGGAATGACTACAAGGGTTGTGTACTGTGTGTAACCTCCGCTCCATGTTTTTTTATAGACATTTAGGCCTATTCTCAGCGTAACCTCTATTCAAGGTTTTTTATCAGGGTTCTTTGACTTATCCCTTTTCTTCTTTTTGCCATTAATTGTGATTGATGTAAAAGTATGCAACAATTTTTCCTTATTCTCAAAACTTGAAAGGTTTTCAAGCTTTGGACTGCTGCACTAGTTCGGTACTTTGTCTTGCCCTTGAAATAGTCTTCTTCCAAAGATTGCAAATGAATACTTCTTCTTAGCATCGTTTTTTGTTTCTTCCTTTACTCTTGAAACAAGTTTATATGAATTCACTCAATAGCCAAATTGTCAAACCAAGATAAGACATTCAAACCCCAAATGGGCCCTTTTTCTTTTGTCTTGTTCTCTAACTTTGATTGTGGAAATTGATGATGAAAAGTTCCACAATTTAGCATGAAATGGTTATAAGGGATCCTCACGTTCAGAATGTTTGAGTTGTCAAATATGTTCTATCTCTA
>SNQJ01S0100701.1:18065-35665 GCA_010110895.2 Picea sitchensis | reverse complement strand
GATATTTATAATTTGAAAAATGAAGGTAATATCCTCCTGCTAGGAGACTTTAATGCTAGGACTACAACTAAACAAGCTACTCTTTTAAGTGACGACTCCAACCATAATCCTTTATGGCTAGATGAGGACCTTGTTTTATCTAATAGCTACAAAAGAAGCTCTGAAGATGTAATACCCTAAGGACGTTCCCCAATTGCATAATGAATTGTAATTTTGTTTTGTAGGCTGGTGAGCCAAGTTTATCTAAGTTGGTGGGCTTAAGTGTTTATTAGGCTAGATAGCCTAAGTGTTGAATGCCAAGAGCCTGATTTTTGTAAATGTAATGATGCGCATTATTAATATAAAAACACCTCTGCGTGTGGACCGACCACAATGAATGAGTGATGGGGGACTAAGCTTCCACAAAGTTTGTGTAAGGGAGAGGGGGCTGAAAGGTTGGGAGAAGGGATAAGCTTAGGAGCTTAAGACCTTGGGGATAATAATTAAATATTATTCCAAAATCCGTGTAAATGTTTATGTTTTATCCTAAGTTCCTGGAAGGGGGAATGTGTGCAAAATGGGTAGCATGCAGCCCCAGGGAGACAAGTGTCAACCTGGGCGCATGCAGTTAAAACCAAAGAAGGGATTCGTGTTGGGCGTTCGACCTTCCATTCTCCATCCTCCGTCTGAACTCGTGGGTGTCTAGGATCGACCTTTGTTTCGATGTTTGTTCTGGGAAATCCTTACCTGAACCATTAAGTCACTGCATGGGATCTCTGTACACCCCCACGTAGCCCCAAAACTTGAGCCGTGAGTTTGTCCTATATTGTTGGTTGGGAAAATTGAATGTCACGTAATTGCTGAGCATTGTTATGTTGTAGCGTCTGTCTGTCACCAGTTTGGGAAAGCATGTGTCTGTGTTTCCTGTGGACTGTTGTGGCCACGCAGTGCTTGACTATGTGTGGCTTGCTGGCTAGTGTATGTTCATGTTGAGCCTCATAGTTTCCCGACTACGTTGGAAACCAAGTTGAAAAGAACAGGTCGCCATACCTGTGAGCAACTCTCTCCGGGTGAGAAAGGGTGCAAAGGAAGTAAGAACTCCTGGAAGGGGTCCTGTAGCTGCTACAGAGCTCTGAGACTTCTGGTCTAGTTTATTGTTAAAGCCCAAGGCAAGGGAGGTTTAGCAGCTGAAGGAATGTCTTGGTGACAGTGAAGGTGTATACTCTTGGGGTGAGATAGGCATGTGGGGAATGAGAGTCTATGAGAAGTGGGCATAAGTGGCTCCTGGGAGAAAGTCCTTCCTCTATAACTGTGTGTCTTCCCATTGATCTTTCCTAGCTTAGGATTCCCTGCCCGGTGGAGCTTAGTCCCAGCTCGGGGGTGACCTACTGTTGAGAGTGATGAGCAGCGCAGTCTAAGGCTGGGAGGTTCGTGGAAGGTCTGCACGCAGTTGGTGGAATTACTACAGTTTCAAAGATAAGTATCGTTTTGTGCTTAATATTATGTTTGCATGCCTATGATGCTTATATGTTATTATGTATTATGTTGCGCATATGAATTATTGTTAATGTTCTTGAAGTTGTGTGTTAGTAGTAATCATGTGCTTACTCTGAGTTGTTTAGTTAAATCTGTTAATTAAGTTTAATATGCATGTTTTATATATGAGTATGAGAATGTTCTGTGTAGTAGCATTGCCCGACAAGTGGGTTGATGGTCAGGGATGTTACATTTCGGTATCAAAGCTCAAAAGGGTAAGCAAAGGTTGTGTATGGTAGCATTGTCCGGCCTGTTGGTGGTCGGGGACGTTACAGAAGACCTAATTGAGAATTTGTTTGGTATTGAGTTGGTCAAGCTTTGCATCTCTCAAGACCTAATAATTTGCAATGGAGTAATGAAGTGGCCAAAATCCAACCAAATGACCTGTATTGATGGGCTAGGTAGTAGTGTTGTAGATTATGTGATATATGATATCCCCGTTTCCAACCAAATAGCAACTTTTGACCTTTTAAATGACCATGAGCCTGACTCTGATCATAAACCTTTAACCCTAGTTCTGCAGTAGCATACTGCCCACAAGGGCGATGGTTGTGGATGTTACATTTCGGTATCAAAGCTCAAAAGGGTAAGCAAAGGTTGTGTATGGTAGCATTGTCCTACTGCTATGGTCTGTGGGACGCTACGTAAGACCTAATTGAGAATTTGTTTGGTATTGAGCTGGTCAAGCTGTGATCTCTCAAGACCTAATAATTTGCAATGGAGTAAATATGGCCAAAATCCAACCAAATGACCTACATTGATGGGCTAGGTAGTAGTGTTGTAGATTATGTGATATATGATATCCCTGCTTCCAACCAAATAGCAACTTTTGACCTTTTAAAATGACCATGAGCCCGACTGATCATAAACCTTAACCCTAACTCTAAAATTTTCCATGCATAGGAGCACCATTGAAGAGAATTCCGATAATCAAAGGAATTTTCAGCTTGACAAAAGTAAAGTTGACATTTTCTCTTAAAGGATTTAAATAGTAAATTAAACCTCCTAACTTATAAGGACAACATTGAAGAACTCTATCATAATTTTACAACTACCCTCTTCACTTCTATTAACAAGTTCTCTTCGAGGTGTTCTATAAAAGAATAATAGAACAACCAACCCTTGGTATGATAAAGAATGTAAAATTGCTAGGAAAGCCTTTAGGATGCTTCTAATGAGCCCTTAAACTCGATAAGATCAATAATGCACAAAGCCCTAATTAAAGGAAAAAAAAAGATACTATATCAATAAAAGGCAAGAGCAACTTTCACAACTATACAAGTTGGATCCTAAGAAGTTCGAGCCAAATTCTAAAATACAATACTAAAGAAAATAATGAGGATTCCCTTAAGGGATCGGAATTCCTACCTTAAAGTCTTTAATGAAGTTCCCTAATGCCATGGACACCATCTCTATTGTCCCTACAGTTGAAGAAGTTTTTCTTTTTATATGACTTAGAGTTTGGGGTTAAGCGGTTCAAAATGGGAAAGCTAAGGACATTGAAGGCTATCAAGATGAAATTTTTAAAATCTGAGGGCCAATCCTTATCCCTCAAATACACAAGCTCTCCAATTTAGTAGTCAAACAGGGCTTACCTAAACCCCGATGAAATGCCTCATTGTTCTTATTTTTTAAAAATGGGATAGAAACATTCCCAATTATAGGACCATTAGGATTAGCCCAATTTTAGCCAAGTTTTATGGAATTATTTTGAAAAAGAAGATTAGCATTTGGCTAGAAAGTCAATGTAAAAGAGCTAAAGGCCAGGTTGTGTTTAGGAGATATCATTTAACTATGAACCATCTTGTTACCTTTATGATCATTTCAGAGGAGTTCAACAATACCAAAACCAATATTTTTGTTGTTTTGTTGACTTTAGAAAGCTTTGACATGGTTCCTAGGAAAACCTTGGAACAAAGTTGAAGAGATAAAAGTGCCTCATGAGTTGAGGGATTTTGCAATAAGGATGTATGGGAATGTTATTGCTAAGTTTAAAAACACCGAGGGCTAGTCAAAAGAGAGTAACTCTAATATCTGGAGTCAAACAAGGTTGTCCCTTGTCCTCTACCCTTTTGGACATAGTTACTGATAAGTTAGAAGAATGCTTGAAAAAAGTAGGTTGTGTTGGCCCCACTTTCATCGGTATAGTCATCAATATTCTTCTTTATGCCGATGATATCGCTCTTATGAAAAGGAGTCCCCTATGAACTTTGAAAACCAACTAAGAATCCTTAAGGATTTTTGCTCCAATATGGTACATGATTGTTAATACTAATAAGACTAGTCATGATTATTAAATCCAATAAGATCCCTTATGATACCTTGTATATGACAACAACAACTTGGAGAAAGTGACTTACACAAATATCTTGGAATTGATATTCACCATAAACTCCAATTGGAATTATAGCATTGAGAAAAGGATTATCGGGGATGGAAAGCTTATTATGGGCTTGAAAACAATTGTAAATCTAATCTTTTATTGGACAAGAAGAAACCCTCTTTCTAGACTCATACACATGTTTTTTTATGGATGTGAATTCTGGGGTCGTAGTATCTCTCGTGAATCCCGAGAAAGATAGAGCAAATACAAAAAATAATTCTTATAACCTATAATCTCAAAATTAAAGGAACACCTATCCCATCCCTCCCTCTTGTGGAAACAAGCCTCTCCCCATTGAGAGCATGGCTAAGGACTAGATACCTAATGTATAAGAACAAGTTAAACAACATGGAAGACAAGAGTTACTAAAATTGCTTCAAAATCAATTCATGACCACCATCGCCTTAAGCGAGGATGGCATAAAGACTCGGTTGCTAAACTAATGGGGAATCAGTGAAGAAACCATTTTGCTAATAAAGATACTATTAAAAACGTCAAATCAAAATTTAAGGAAAAAAAATGTGGTGCGGATAAAGAGTTAGAGGAAAAAGAAAATTAAGGTATTATAAAGATGTAATCAACCCTAATCTAGAAGATCAAAATTATCTATCTATTTTGCCAAGTGTAAAGAAAAAATAAGCATCATACATATGAAACCAAATTCTACTGAAATTATATAGTGAAACTAGGCGCTGGTCAATTCTAAAAACGCCATGGATGAAAGAGTGTCACCTTTGTGACACTAAGAAGGTTGAAGATGAAAAGCACTTTCTCTTAGCCTATACCCATATTAGATTTATACCCATATTAGATTTCATTTTCAAAAAATATTTATCACACTACCAACCTTCCAACCTAACTCAACAAAAGTATGGTGATTCTGGAAAGCTTCTCTTAATGCTTTCTCGAAAGTTAATGTAAAACAAAATTCTAAAGAACGCCAATCACTTTCACCTCTTAAGGTCCTAATAATAATTCAACAGTGGACGTTAATCATCATCATCATCATCATTAAAATTGTTTTATATTACATTAAAATGAAAATAAATAATATTGTAAATTTCTTTTAATATTTAAAAGATAAAAAAATAATCAATATCAGATAAACTTATTGAACTCTAAATTTTTAAATCACTCTAAATTTACATCCATGCATTGTTTAATATATATAAAAGGACCATGTTACAACCCAAAAAAAAAAAAACATGAAAAGTTTATATTTAGATTCTACCTTTCAAATTACTTAATTATTAAGAATTAAAATATTTTTATATTAATTTTATAAAAATAATTATATATTAATTTTTAAATATTTATAAATTTCTTTTTATATAAATTTAAAGTTGAAAAGACAATTTTTTATTTTTTTATCATTATTAAAAAAAAAAATATTATTATGTTAATTTTATAAAAATAACTTGTTTATTTCTTTAAATATTTTTAATCTCTCTTAATACAAATTTTTAAAAAGTCTAAAAAAAACTTTTGATTTACAATGAGATGGAAAATTAACTGTAAATAATATTTTATAATTTTAAACATTTCCAGTCATTATTATTTTTCAACTTTCAATTTTATTATTTAATTATATAAATATATGAAATTTATTTTTAGTATGGTTATGAAATATGTAGATATAATCATATTAATTCATTAATAATTGCATTTTAAAAATATTTCTTTTATATTTCCATTAAAATTAATTGTTAAACTAACATATATATTTAAAATCTGTCCAAAAATTATTATATTAATACACTGTACAATTTATTATCTAATTTGTTGTAGAGAGTTTTCTCTTTTATTTATCATCATATACATTTATACATTTTTGTGAGTGTTAAATTTAAAACAACATTTCCATAATATTTATATTTAACTTAAACATACCATAGATACATGGATATGATTACATTTATATTGTGATTTGTTATTATTATAAAGTGATTACATTTATATTTATATTAAAAAAAAATTGTTTACACGCTATAATTTAAAGTGACCCCTAACTTCACCTTAGGGTAATCTATAAATATATATTATGAAATTTAAAAATGAAACTCAATTCTTTGAAATGTAATTTATCATTTATCTTTGATGATGTAATATTCTATATTCAAATCAAATGTATTTGGAATTGGTGAGATATATATGAGATATTAGAGAGATATATACTTTATGTTCATTATGTAAAATAGTTGTGATTAAACACAATATAGAGAAAGAAATGTTAAAATATTTATCTCTGTTGTAAGCAATCCATTTATTTTTCAGTATGATATAAAGAAATTTCAATTATTATTAGAGAAAATATCTTATTATTAGTCCCCACAAAGGCCTCGGATTATAGCAATGAGTTGCCCTTTGACTATGTATTAGTTTATTGTTGACTTTGTAATTTATGCCAGGTTCAATGTGTAACTAAACAATATACTTTTTTAATGTAATAATAAAATAAAAAAAAATTTAAAATTAATTGGATGGTATCTTTGAAGTGTTATTGCAAACTTCAAGTCATTCAATGTATAAAATTGATTACACAATTAATGGATTTGACAATTTGAAAAAGAATGGAGAACATATTGTTTACCTATATTCATTAATACCCTGCAGAAATCTTATCTCTTATTATTATATGGCATACTAGTGCCCGAGGAGGCATTTTATAATAATTGAGTACGGGAAAGCATGAACTGAGTGTTTGTATATCCTTGGAGAGACTCGAACATACAACCAGGGAGATGTTTGTGACGACAAAGGTATGGAGGATATAATGATGTAGATGTGGTCCAACAATCAGATGACATTGGATGACAATCTCGCAGAGTACATGAGATGGTTTAAGTAGAACTCTGAATGGTTGGAAATGTTCTCCATTCCATGTATGTTTTTGACCCAGATAAATATTGTATTGCATTTGAACAGTAAAAATGCAGAACGCAGAATGTTTGGTCAATTCTAATGCTTATGTACACAAAGTCAATTCAACTCAATACATTCAGACAGTCGTTGTTACAACAAGTCTTCCCGATGAATCCAAAGTAAGTATATAATGTCGTATTTCTTACCATATTCCACGTTATATTGAAATTCCGTTCAACTACGGTGCCCCACAGTGACCGTGGAAAAAGCCAACCACCGTTTTACGCATGTTTTTTTTTTTTTTTTGGATGAATTTCAATTTATGACCAGTGATATATTTTAGAGCATGTTATTATATTTGGGGTAAATTCAAGAGGAGGGTAGAAAGTTCTTTATTATTTAAGGGTAACGATAATTAGGGTAGAAAGTTCTTTGCCCAACGAGAGTCAATCAATTCTGATGTAGTAGTTCAGTCAAAGTCAATCAATTCCCCCATGTATTATAGTTCAAATAATTCAGAGGTAACAAATTTAAATGCCGCACGAATTTATTTTAGGTTTTCTAAATTTTATTTTATTTTTAAGAAATAACATTTTTTTTTAAATCACATTTTTAATGTATAAATAGATTCAATTTGATGAAAATTCTATAGGGTTCTTAACCACTCATATCTACTGGAATTAGTAAAAATCATTAAATATTTTAAAGGTTAACATTCACATAATACTAACTTAACTTAAAAACAATAATTTTAAAATAAAAAAAAAAAAAAAAAAAAAAAAAAAAAAAAAAAAAAAAAAAAAAAAAAAAAAAAAAAATTGTGTTAATTAAATTCATATATTGCTAGTTTAACCTTGAAAACAATATTTTATTAATTAAAAATTGTAGTATTGAATAAAACATAAATCAAATTTTTATTAATTGAATACAAAGTTTTGTGGTACCATGGGTAAATGAGTCTTGCCCCCAATCTCTTGTACCATAATAAAGCGCATTTTCTTAATTTTCCATTATTGTTCACAAGTGAACGGGTTTGGGGAATGACGTGAATACTTCGTAGGATATTTGACTTTAGTGTCTATGGAATGATGTAGGTATTTTGTTGTTTAACATTAAAATTTAGGGTTTTGGTTAAAGATTTCTTATAAATAAAAAAAATTAGAAAGATAAATGAGTTTTGAGATTGATAGATATATAATAGTTTTGAAAATGTAAAAAAAAACTACTATTATCTTTGGAATATAAAGATACCTCATCATTAATATAAAAAAATAGTACAAATATAAAATTATTTTAAATTTTTAAAATAATAGAACTAATTTAAGTTATTCACATCACAATAATTTTAACCAATATAAAGTTGCCTTTAATTTTTTAATTAATAGAACTAATTTAAGTTATTCATATCAAACAATTTTAAATTTTTATCTAGATTATATTATCTTTGGAATATAGAGATATCTTATTACTTTATTTTAAATAAAATTTAAAATAAATAGATTTTAAAAAAAAAAAAAAATTCAACACTGCTCACTAGTACATTTTAGCCAAACAAACAATCCCTTTCACTATTATCTTTCGGTCACAAAAATATTCATTAATGTGCATTTAGTTATATTTTTTTAAATAAAAGAGCGGGTGAACCTTTATATTACCATAGACAAAGATAATAATCGTTTGGATGCCACCGCCTCAAATTTTAGCAGAAACCAGGCAGCTAGATCCTCCACATGTCAAAGATAGTTACGCACTGCATGCATGGTGGCAAATTAACAAAGTTAATCGTGGCTATCTCCACCAAGGAAACCGGAGTAAAGGTGGCTTCAATGCCAAAGTTTGTAACTAAAATCCAGAGTGGCAAACAGAAATAAAATCTCGCATGCAAAGTACTATCAAAACGTAAATCCACAAAGCGTGGTTCGAGCATCGTGACCTTGAATCCATGTGAACTTCAAGAGCTTCGGTGGCGCCCCCGCCGCATATCCGTACACGTTGGACACTGCTTCTTCTGTGTAGCTCGTGAATGCGCAACAAAGAATAGGTCCATCCTCTGCTCCAATCACCCAGTGCGAAAGACCAGATCGTCTAAAATATGGCGCACGTCAAAGATGAGACTGAGGGAATCCCCGGCGGTTTGGTGTGACCGCGGCTGGCCTGTGGTTCTACGCGCTTCTGCCTGTGTTCTCCGGGGTAGGGCCTGGTGGGTTCAGGAGGCGGTTCCTCCACAATATAGCAAGGGGGATAAGGCTCGTCCTTGCCACTGTCATCGCGGTTGCTTCTTTCGCTGGCCCCTGCTGGAGTGCTGGCCTGATCAAACTGTGCACTGTCAAGGTTGAGTGCAGGGGTTGTGTCTTGTCCCACGCCTGGGATCTCCTCCTCAATGATTGCCTTACTGCTCGCTCTTCGCCACTTAGCCGCTGAGTAGCTAAGGGATTTTTCAAACATCACCGTCGCTTCTGGATTTGTCACCGCCATGTCATTCATACAGGGTCCCTCCGGTGCCGGCGGCATAGCGGCGACGAGATAATGCGCAGCAAATGGAGCTGCTCGCCAGAGGGACCGCGGAGTAATTCGGGTGGTGATGCCGTAGCTACCGGTGGAGATCGAAAAAGTCCCAAGCCTCGACAGTCAATGAACCGGCGGAGCAATGAACCCGAACAATATGTATACCCAAGTGGGTACTCGCTAAGACCGCCATCGGCCCAAGATTAAAATTTGAAACTTCTGGTACCGGGTACCTTCGTATGGGTACCCTTGAGTGAATTCACAGGAATTCATGGCATATTAATGCCTGCGCGAAATGGTGAGTCCTCATCAGTCATTTCCCCGCCGCTTCCACGCACGCTTAAACGCCAACAATTTGCATCCTGAAGTGAAGGTCTTTAGGCAAGAGCTTGGCATCGCGAAAACCTCTCGCCTTGCGGAGCTATGGCCTTCCCAGATGAGTTCCTCACCGCGTCCACCGCCATATTAGCCGTGAGGAGATCCGCGAACTTTGTTTGTCAAGGCCCCATTACGTGAAGCGATGATGTCAGAAAGCGGTTGAAGGTGGAGAGTGAATCCCGCCTAGCAAGTCGGAGTTCCACCAGGAGAGCTTGTCCGTTGTCGCCATGGAGTATTTTGTGGCTAGCCTAATGATCACTGGGAGTCAGCTTCTAGAATAATTCAGGATGGCTCATTACAAATTTTGAGTCCCTAGGAGCCCCGCGGCTCGGCCATTATTGTTGGTTGTGGGTCTCCGAGGTAACCCGGGCTTCCATATCGGTGAATTTCCCTTCCGAAGTTCAGACACCGCTCTGCATAACCTCCTGGCCTGCTGTTCTCTGAGGTTTTACCAAAGTTAACTTTGATGAAAGGCTCAAGAGGGGGGTACCAAATGGTGGGACTAGTATGTAAACCTTTGGGGCAGATTTGCGTGTGCTGGATGTTGGTTGTGACCTGCCAATAATGAAGGATGCCGAGTTCGCTGGGGCTGCCTTGCTAATCTGTTCCAGTCCAGGGCTTGCTTCAGACGGTTTCGGTTATTAGGGATTTGATTTCTGCCCAAGTAACCTCTGGTGGACAGGAGAGGGAATGGAATATTCTCTTATTCCGCTCTTTCCAGATTTTCCAGAGGACCCAACAGTTCCGCATGCGCTTAAGATGGGTTGTTGAAGGAAACGCTAAATTCCGCCTTCAATTGTGCCATTGATGCAGCCTTCTATTTCGGCTGACGGCGCATGAGTTGCGCCCATAATCCCGTGACCGCTAATGTGAAGAGCGTATGCTGAAGAGGTGTTCTTGGTTTCCTCCTCACGTCAGCAATGATACGCCAGAGGGTCCAATAAAGCCTTTTACGTGAGGTTGTCCCATCGTGGTTCTATTATGCTACCACCGCCTCGTGAGGAAGGTGGAGACTTTGGGCCAAAGAACGGGATTCCAAACCTTACTCCAGATCGGCTCTGTTGCTGGTTCCTGTTGGTTCACATGTAGTGAGTAAGCTTCCTTGATGGTGAAGACCCCGGCTGGGGTGTACCCCCAACGTAGGATGTCAGGCCCTTCTCTATATCGTAATTTCCTGTTGGAGGCATGGGCTCGCCAATGCTACAGATCTAGATTTTCCGGGACATCAAGCTCTTGATGCAAGATTTTCCAGCGACGCCATTGTCACGGGCTGGGTTTTGCTCTTACCCAGTTCTTTTGACTTTTACGGTGTACTGAGGGCCTGCTTTTGAGTTCATTTAATTCCTCCATTGAGTCCAGCCGCTTAAGTCGGCCGCCATGAGTCCTCGTAAGAGGGCTACGCTTCCCCATCAGCTTATTTCCCGTAGTGCTGGTTCTCGAACTGCCGATTTTGCCGTAGTGTTCCGTGAGCATTAGAGTCCTCGTATGCGCTTGTTGTGTCCGATTAATTGATCTTCCGCATGAGAGGAGCCGTGACTTCAGGCCGGCCACGCTTGTGCCCAGTCGTCATAGTGGCATTTTAGCCATCTCCACCAAATTTTGGCCCCATCACTTGATTTACTTACACCAACCCGGAAACCCTCCTTGAATTTTTGGCGTGCAGAGCTTATCCCAATTGACTAGAGCCCATTTCTTTTTGGGTTGAAGGCCTTGCCATAGGAAGTTTCTTTGCAGAGTTCGAATGGTTTTGATGACTTTTTTTTGGGGCTGCCAGAGCTGTGAACAGGTAGGTGGGCATCGTCTGCAAGACCGATTTGAGAAGAACCAGGCGAGAAGCTAGATTAAGGGGTCTGAAGGCCCAATTACAAATTGAGATGGAGAGGAGGAGATCGCCCCAGATATGGCAAGTAGGTCGCGTACTTCAAGAGAGGCAATCTCAGGTACTTGATCTGGAAGGGAGCTCCTAGGTATGCCTAAGAGTCTGGAGATATGACGCTGGATAGGTGCAAGGGTGTTGAAGAAATATAGCTTAGATTTATCTGGGTTGAGAGTCATGCCAAAGGCTTCAGAGAAATCTGAGAGAATAGAGTAAAGCTTGGTGGCTTCCTGGGCCGAGGGAGAGTTAAGAAGAAGGGTATCGCTTCACAAACCGGCCGTGGGAGAGTGCAAATAGTTGGTTGTACGAGGCCTTTGATGTAGCCTTCTAACCGTACTTTGAGATATCAGTCTACCAAGCGTAGGAGAATGAAAAGAAAGGGGAGAGGGGTCTCCCCGCTTCAATTCCTCCTGGAGGGTCCTCAAGGGCTTAGAAGGCAAATCCCCATTTACTAGAATGGAGAAGAAGGTGGAAGAGATAAGATTTAAAATCCAACTTGTCAATTCTTGATCAAACCCAAAGGCTCAGAAGACCGCTCGATATAATCGGCCAAATAATCACAAAATCTTTGGAAAGGTCAAGTTTTAAAAGCATACCTAGAGTTCTCGAAGTTTTGAGAGAGGAATGATCTCGGTGGCCAAGATGACGATGTCCATGGATTCATTTTCCTTCCACATACCCGCATCAAGTTCGAGATGACGGCGTTGATGGGTTTTGAGCCCTGTGGCTATGACTCAGTGATGATTTTGTAGATGACATTGCAGAGGGGCCAGTCGGCGTTTGGGATTAGTGACTCGCTCTTCTTTCGGAATCAGCGTGAGAAAGGTGGTATTGAGAGCCGGCACGCCCGAAGTTCTTGACTCCTCTACTACTTCCCAAACTTCTTTTCCAATCAAATCCCAACAGTGATGGAAGAAACTGCGGTGAACCCGGCCCTGCCCGCTTTTCCAGTACGGTCTTTTACTGCTTGGTCGAATTGGCCTCGGGTGTGATGGGCCTGTTGGCAATGACTGCTCCTGGGTGATGAGAGTCGGAATATGCTCTGGTAACCTCTTCCGATTGCCTCTCCTCGGGATCTATCATCGATTTTGCCCTCTACGAGGTCTCTTGATAGAATCGAGCGCTCGTCTTCAATTTTGAGTGCTCTCGATGATATTGCCTTGTTTGTCCTCGTTGAGCTATCTTGTTGATGTGCCTTCTGCGGCATCACGGTTTTGTGGAAGAACTTAGTGTTTTTTCTCCCTCTTTAAGCCATTGTACTGATTGCCTCCGGTGCATTTCCTCTTGTTTTCAAGGCTTCTTCTAATTGCGGTACCGAGTCGCTCCTCTTCCCGCATTGTAGAGCTCTCTTTCCCTCGTCTAGACCCTGCAATGAATGTTTCTTGAATTGCCTCCATCCGTCTTTCAATGATCTTTATGCTCTGCGTGATGTTTCCAAAACTTTCTTTGTTCCATCGCTTTAGTTTCTGCTTAAAAAATTTTAAGCGGTGCTGGAATTTGTACATGCAGGTGTCGTGGTCAACTTCTGCGTCCTCCCACTAGGATTTGGCTAGTTGGTTGAAGTCCAGATGGGAGCTTCTAATTTTTGAAATCTAAACGGGCTTAGACCGGGCGCTTCCCCATGTCTATCTCAAGTAGATCGAAAGTGGCTGCTGGTCGGAACCCGTCATTTCCAGTATCCAACTTTCCAAAGGCGACTAATCCATGATCTCCTCGGTTACCGTAGTGCTGATCCAGCCTACCGCAGATGTGCTGATTGGGTTCGATCTTCGGGATTGACCAATGAAGGTGCCATTGCAATTTTCTATGTCAACTAAGAGGAGGTGGTCAATGAGAGTCTTGAACTTACTTCAATCGCTCGGCTTCCACCGTTTGATGCCGCCCGATTTTTCTTCTAGCGTCAAGATCATATTGAAGTCGCCACCAATGATCCAATTTGGGGTAGTTATCAACGTTTTGATTAGCTTGAGCCGCTCCATGAATTTGTCCTTGTCCTGGCTTCCTTGAGGTCCATACACATTCGTGATGTCACCTTTCCCCGGTTCGGTGTAGCTCCGCGATTGTGTAATGAGTCGTGATTGTGCTGAAGGTTGTGAAGGAGTTGTTGACATTTATGTTGGTTGGATTCCATAGTATGGCCAAGCCACCAGATGCCCCTATGGAGTCCGTTGTGATGAAGTTACATCCTCGCCATATTCGAGGGAAGATTGCTTCTGCCTCTGCCCCTTTGCATTTGGTTTCTTGGAGCGTTAATACGTCCGTTTTTCCGCGATAATACATTCTGAGGATCCTCACACGCTTGATCTACCGTATTCTTATGCCCCATGTTACTTATCTTCTTCATCATTAAGAAGGTGAGGGAGTGGAGGTAACCCTCCTCAAAGCTTCCTCGTAGACCGGGTCTCCGATTTGATCGAGGTTCCCCTCGCCCCACTAGCTACGCGCCGGGTTTATTTTACCTCTTCACCGCTTCCTCACCGTGAGGATTTTCTTCGAGCCGAGCTCCCGATCCCGGGCGAAGCGCCCAGGGCTAAAGAGACCCTACTGATCCTGTGCGATGCCTAGGCGGGCAGTAGACCCGGCCGAGGAATTTAGAAAAACTTTGTGCACCTTGCGTAGTTGTTCCTCCGGGAGAGTTTGCAGGTTCTTTTGATCGAGGGCTTCTTCCAGCTTTTCCAGATCTATCCGAGCTAACTCTCTGTCGTCCAGAATCATTGTCGTGTCCCCTTCTCCTTCTTCTCTGTCTTCCATGCGGCCTTATTGGTTTTGATGGGGGAGGTTGGGGTGCATGTTCTCCATCTGCGTTTGTTGGGGGTGCTTGTGAAGATTTTGCACCTCCTCCTCCTCTGGTAGTTGCTCGAGGATATCATAAGGGTTCTTGGTGGCTATGTTAGGTTTGGGATCTACAGGATGCTTCTTTGCTGGGTTCCTCCTCTTGGCTGTAACTGTGGTGAAGCCGTCTGTCTGCTTGCTCTCCTTTGCGATGCCGGTTTGCTTTAGAAGAGGGCAGTCTCGATAGAGGTGGCCGTGTTCATGGCATCTGCGGAATCTAAATGGGATATGTTCGTAGTCCAGAGTTTGTAGCCATTCCTCATCCTGGTATTCAAGGGTTACTGCACCAGGGAGTGCTTTGGAAATGTTCATATATACGCAGATTCTGGCATATGAAGTATATTTCCGGTGTCGGGTAGCCTCTGACGCCTTCACATATTGCCCTAGGGTATTTCCAATGCCCATTAAAATTTCTTCCAGCCAAAACTCCTGCGGGAGGGAGTACAGACGAATCCAGACTGGCGCCATGGTGAAGTCTTCCTTGTCTGGATTAAATCTTTCAGTCCAGAAGCGCAGGAACAGGCCTGCCGAGTTGAAGAAGTATGGTCCATTTTCAAAGATTTTGTCCTTGTCCTCTAGATTGTAGAGGATGATTGTGAAGAAACCCTTGGAGCTCAGTTGGAGCTCATACTCGCCTTTGGGGTTCCACCAGTGCTTTATCCACTTGTTGAGGTCTCGCTCAGTAGGCCATAGCCCTAGAAACTTGTCGATGAGTGCATGTTCCCTCATGAACTGCATATGTTCACCTACTCTGGTCGAGCTGATGAGGTAGCGCGGCAGTTTCTCTGTTTGTGGGATACACTTTCCCGGTTCCCATTTTCATGGCTACTTTGGTTGAGAAGTGCCGGCATCAGTTTCCATATCCATCTTGAAGCCTTGCTCCTTGGCTAGTATCTGCTCGCGCATCTGAGGCGGCGGCTCGAAGGCAGGCCTCGTGATTTTGGGGCCCGATTTTTCATTAGCTGCAACATTTCTGTACGAGGGGGGTTGCCCCCCCTCCTCTGCACCCATCCTTTTGTGGCAGTGAGGGACGATCTAGGAGGTACGCCGCTTGGAGAAGTACGAAATGGCGAACTTGGGGCTGTGTTCAGGCCATCGCCATTGGTAGGTCTAGGGTTTCAGCCGATCTCTCCCTTCGTGCATTTAGTTATATTAAGTTTCATTGTTCAACATGTATTTCCCAACTAATTGTGTTGCCATGCAACCCTTGTTATATCTAGGCCAATATATTGGAATTACTTTGTGGTCAATTTGCTTTGATTTTTAAATAATTTTCAATTTTTCACTTTATGTCATAAAGTTTTCAAAAGTCTCCAAAAATTTATCTATTAAATTGATTATTCTTTAAATTAAAAAATAAATTTTGAATTTTCTAAATATAAATTTTTATTTTTTGATTGGTTGTTAACTATGATTAGACCATTTTTATGTGGTTTTACACTTAATTTTCAGATTTTAAAAAATAATTAAAAAAAAAAAATCAAAGTGTTTGCCATGTGTCCTTCTTATTAATTATGGTCATCAATACTTATTTGTACACATGTCACATCTATTAATTATTTTAGATATTAAATAAATACAGCAATAAAAGTTTCTTATCTTTTAATGTATTAAGCATTGATAAGGACACAAAAGAAAAGGAAGCACAAAAGTATAGATGCTTAAAATATAAAAATTAAGATGTGTTTAGGTTAATTTATTTTATTATTATTATTATTTTATTATGTTAAATTATTTTTTACAAATTTCATATTATAAACGGATATAATGAAACATGTTAAAGTGATTAATTTGATTATTAATATTAAAATGATTATTATTATTATTATTATTATTATTATTATTAATATTATTATTATATATATATATATATATATATTAAAGTGATTAATTTTATTATTAATATTAAAAAATTGTTATATAATGAAACATGTTAAAGTGATTAAATTGAATATTAATATTAAAATGATTATTATTTGTTAAAAAAGTTAAAAAAAATTAATATATGGTTTTCACCATTTGGATAGTTTGAATTGAATAGTGAATAAATCGCTATAATGACCATAGTTGAGCCAATGTGAGATTAGATAAATGCCCTCATTTTTAAATGATGTAAATATCTTGTATGAATTCATGGCTCATCGCTAAAGGGTGGGACGACTCAACTAATGAATTATCGGGCATGTGTTTTTAATAATTATGTTTTCTAAATACCATGAGGTGGGGTTGCCGTGGTATACTCAAGATATGTAAATATTATTTCAAAAACTAATATAAAGGTTCAAGGATGGTTGTTGAGAGAATTAGAGGGACTGTGATTCCACTATAGGAGAATAGGAAAATGAGTTTGGGGTTAGAAAATAATGCTAAGTTTCCTAAATTTTGTTCATTTTCACCACGTGCCTTATTAAAGAACCCCAACTACTAGTCATTGAATGCAAGTGATGGTTGGTGGGGATGTCCACCTTCCTTGGTTATGAAGACGTGGGAGTTTAGTACAATGCTTGGGGGTGTAAGAAACTCCATCCCCATAGGAATTCAAACCTCATGGAAATTCAAACCATTTGTTTTCTCATGCACTCTCTTCATGAAAAATTGAATGGACTATTACTATTGGTTAATTCACTCCATTCATTTGACTTCTTTCACTCCATTCCTTTAATCCCATGATTTCCATGTTGCACTCTCAACCAATCTCATTTAAATCTTTCTCCATACTTGCACACCTTTGAGGTTCTAGAGTTGCTTTATTATGCCAAAGATCATAATTCGAACCTATAGATGATCAAGTAGAGTTTTGAAAGAGAAGACTATGGACCTAAGAAGAGAGATGGGAGGATGGAAAGGAGCATAAAGGTTGTGTTGATAGGAAACCATCCCTTTCTCTATAGATTATATAGTATTGAGTGCTTAGGAGCCAACATTAAACTTTGTTGGGTTTTCATAAAGACCAACAACAAATTAGACTCCTTTTGCACATACTAAAGAGCACCGAAGGAAAGAATATTCTTGAGGGATTGTTCAGTAGAGAAAGGAAATATATTCCTTGTGCTATGTGGGACATTAGAAGTGAGTGCCATGGTTGGGCTGACTAGATGGTTAACTAGAGTGTTCTATAGTGTACAACTTGGCCAAGCTTGAAAGAAATTGGATGGGTAAAAAAACTAAGAGTCCTTAACTTGTTTCCTTCACCTCAGTGGCCTCGTAGCATGGCTTGGGGGTAGTATCTGCAGTGGATGCCTACAATTG